>JACXGI010004808.1:0-51195 GCA_016801175.1 Esox masquinongy
TTTGTTCATCATGTCCAACAGACACAGGGTTTGTTCATCATGTCCAACAGACACAGGGTTTGTTCATCATGTCCAACAGACACAGGGTTTGTTCATCATGTCCAACAGACACAGGGTTTGTTCATCATGTCCAACAGACACAGGGTTTGTTCATCATGTCCAACAGACACAGGGTTTGTTCATCATGTCCAACAGACACGGGTTTTCCTGTCATGCCCAACAGGGTCCACAGGAACGAGTCCACCAATCATTAAGAAAATGGACAACTTCAAAAGGGTGCAAATACAGAGGCCAGACCTCTTTCTATCTCTATGACTAAAATGTACAATCTGGCCCTCATATGATCATCATGACCAACTCATAACTAGTTTCCAATTGGCTCATTCATCCGATCACTGCCCCACAGGCCAAAATAAGAAAGTATTTCTTTTTAGAAGTGGGAGGGTTGGCAGCTAGCTCACCTTAGCTTTACCATCAGGCAGGAAGAGGTACGCCCCACTCTTGTCCTTTGATGACCGAGTACCGTATGTCACAAACTGCATCTGAACCTTGACCTCCTGAGGGCTGTCTTTACGACGGATACTCTTATGTGACCAAGAAATACAGGAAGCCGGAGAGAAAAACATATTTTACACACACTTCAACAAAATCAGTCACCCAAGTTAGTGATTAAGACTAGCAGCAGCCTATGGCTCAGTGTATTACATACAGGACAAACCGGACCCCTTCTCATCCACTGACCTCCAGCAAGCCAGTGGTGCCAGAAAAGCCCAGGGTGAGGGACTGTGTGGAGATGTAGAAGGGCAGTGGGTCGGCCGTCTGGGAGCGCAGGGGGAGGGGCTCCACGTTGTGGATGGTCAGCCCCCGATCAGACAGCCTCAGCAGGGTGTCAGAGCGCAGCGTCATGGGGCTGTCAGCAGAGTCGTAGAGGTGGAACACAGCCAGGCCCAGGGCAGGGAGACGCACCATGAAGGAGGCCTGCCGCCGCCAGAGAGAAAACACAGAGCCCATGGGGGACACAGTCATTGCCACACGCGCGCTCACTGAGGGAATGAGAGCAGCATAAACGTCGTGCACGCACCTGGAAGACCTCGGCACTCATCTGGGTGGCGGAGCTCCACTGGGCACTGAGCTGCACAGGGATGGTCTGTCCGTCCTCTGTTAGCAGGCGGACCCTGGCACTGTTCACCAAAACGGTCACCACACACAGCCTGTCCTGCTCCACTGGGTTAAACAGCACAAGGTACCTGACAAGGAGTGACCGCGGCAAGATCAGTCAAAAACGCACTAACCATCAGAGACTATACTGGGTCTGGGGGGGTGGGGGAGGTGGGGGCTAGGTGGTTACCTGGGCCCCGACTGGTCCAGCTCAATGAGGGTGCGCTGGGGAAGGGAGTCTTGGGTGGCACGCCTGTCATCCTATAGCCACACACAGAAGATACAAGTATGTTTGAGTCAGAGCAGCACAGGTTACATGTCACTAAAGACGTACTATAACAGGGATGCATAGGTAGAGCTCCATATCTCCGTTTGGTTCCTCACCGTCTCTAGGAAGGGTTCTGTCTGGTAGAAGCGATACACATCTTTGTTCTTCATCACCAGGAAGTGGGCTGCGTTAATGATCACTCTCTTCAGGCCCTGCAGGGAGCGGAGTAACCTGCAGGGGAGACAAAGGAACATTGGGTGCGTTTGATGTATAATTCAACTTTCAAGGCAAGTCAAAACTGACTGATCAGTCAGACACAATGGCAAATTAGCAAGTCAGAATTCAGATGGCATCATTAGCATTATCCACTAGCTTTTTAAATAGGCAGTGCAGTGAACTGGATTTTCGTTGACGTTGAAATAATACTGATATTTTGAAAATTAAGATAATGCCCTTTTTGTAAGAGCTGTTTAATAATACCTGGAATCTGGATGGATGGAACTTTTTAACAAGCTCATGACGTCACAATCTGATCTGATTCCAACAGGCTGGAGGAAGCCACTCTTACACCAATGGACTCCCCAGGCCACATGAATCTAACTACACTTCCGTGAATCAGATACAGCATTAACAAAATTACACTTATTTCCTGGGGGGGGGGCACTTTTGCCAGGCTGCCAGCCAAATAGAGCTGCACTCCACTTGTCATCAGAAAAAAAACATTCTGCTAAATGTTTAGCAGTCGTATGTATTCTGAAAATTCCACGCATCTTATAATTTCGGAAGCTACAAAAACAAACTGCTGCTGCCGCCATTTAATACAAGACGCAGGTGGCTTAAAAATATTTAGGGATTGTCTAAAAAGTAAAAAACTAGGTAATACATTTCCATACAAAGTTCCTCTATCAGCCACCGACCTGTTGCCATAGTCAATGACTACATTCTCCTTGGCAGTGCCTGTGATGGCGTCGTGATGCTGGAAGAGGCCGACTGCGCGTCTGGCGTCTGTCAACAGGGTGTAGTCTGAGGTTGGGTAGCGGCCCTCCATGCCTGCATGACGAGCGTGGGCCACTGCCAGGCTAAACAGTATCTCTGCCCCCCTAGGGACCACAGAGGAACAACACACAGGAACACGTTAAGACCCAGGAACATTACAGGATCATTCCAATCTATAACAGTGTGCAGGATGTCTACATCTCCCAATGATTTAGCTTTTGCTACACTTATAATATTGTTGGATTAATGACTAAAAATAAGGTGCAAATTCTAATTGACAGTTTTCTATATGTGGTTCCAATTGGCCTTACCGGAGGTGAGACTCCAGTATCCGATCCAGGTTTTTATAAAAGGGCCGCGAGGTGTAGTAGCCGCTCCAGTAGTGGTCCTCACGGTCTGCATACGCAAAGAAATCCCCGCTCAGCACCGGGTAGCCTGGGGGTTGGAAACCCTGGGGCACACCACTGGCCTTATAAACCGCACTGAAGTAGTCAGTCAGGGTACCAAACTGGGCCTGGAGACAAAGAGACAGACACAGGTGAGACAGAATATTTTACTCTCATTAAAAAACAATATTCAATTCAACTAAACAGACAACCAGAACAACTAAATAGAACCATGGGGCTTGGTCTCTGACCTGTACATGCATCTCGGGGTGAGAGTTCATGTAGTCAAAGAGCTTCTGGTAGTTGAGGTACTGCTGGTCCCACTCCAGGGCCTTGTCATAGCGAAAGTCATCACCAAGAGGAATCAGAACCACCTTACTGCGGAACAGCTTGGACTTTTTACGGTACTGATCCAAAAGTAGGTGGGCCCTGGATTGGGGGGAGGGAGAACAACACCACAGTTTTGTTTTGTGGTTTCCAGTATACAATTCCTAAATTAACATTTTCATTGAGGCAGTAGAAATATATCTGGCTAACAAGCTTCATTAAAAACATACATATGAAGAAAGAAAAGTTTGCTAGCAGTGTGTAAAAACTTTTGAAACTGCATACTTTAATTTGCCATAATTTTGATTATTCAGATGCAGGAAAAGCAAATGTGTATAATATTCAAGGTTTAAAAAGGCTTCTAGTGTCACTTTAATTTAAACATTTTTAGACATTTGCCAAAATGAAATATGCTAATCTGACAACCAATGTTCCTTAAATAAACAAAATATTAAAAAACAAACAAGTCACTTGGAAGCAAATACATCTTTAAAATAAGGCCACAAGAAAAAGAACTTCCCATTAATATAAGACATCAGTACAAATTCAATGAAATGTATATGCTGAGAAAATGGAGGATAAAAAGAACACCTCTAATGAAAAAGGGTAATCAATAGCAGAACGACAGTACCAGAGAGAGCAAGAGCAAGACAGATTTTCCATTAACCTCACGGCAACGTGTGCTTTGGAAAGCTCCATGAAGTGTTACTTGTTCTCTCAAAACAATACTAGTCCTTAACAATCCTTGTTTTCATTAGCAGGTTTGGGCACTCTGCACCTGTGTGGTGTACAATACCAAGGTGGGGCACTCTCTGCTGGGCTCACCTCTCTGCCACATTAGCGTCCACTATGGCCCGTGGAGGAACCTTCCAGGGACAGTTCACACGGCCGCCAGGGAGCCTCTTGAAGTCAAACTGGCAACAGATCTTGGGGTCTGGACCACAGGTATGTGGCACGTCATAACTATAGAAAGGCATCATGTGGCAGAAGATGTCCGTGCTTGACGCAGTGTCTGGCAAAACAAACAAAAGCAAAGAAATTGTGGATTATATGTGTGAATTCAAAAGCTCTGTGTACACTGGTCACAAAAACATTGTGACCGCTCAGGTGAAGCGGATAACGTTGATCATCTCAAAAAGGGCACATGTCAAGGTCTGGGTAGACTAAACAGTAAGCAAACAATGCAGGAGAAATGGGCAGGAGTGAAGACCTGAGTGACTTTGACAAGGGTCATACTGTTATGGCCAGACTACTGGGTCAGAGCATCTCTTGAATGACAAGACTTGTGGGGTGCCCCATCACTTCCCCAGGTAAAGGGAGGCGGTGACAATGACGCAGTATTGGGCTGCATAGCTGCAGACCGGTCAGAGTGCCCAAGATGACCCAGTTCACTGTCGAAAGCGCCTACAATGGGCACGTGAGCGTCGGAACTGGACCTTGGAGCAGTGGAAGAAAGTCCCCTGGTCTGATGAGTCGCGTTCTTTTTTATGTCTTGGATGGCAGTGTACGTATGCACCGTTTACCTGGGGAAGTGATGGCACCAGAATGCACTGTGTGAAGACGACAAGCCGGTGAAAGGAGTGTGATGCTCTGGGCAACGTTCTGCTGGGAAACCCTGGGTCCGGGCATTCATGTGGATATCAATTTGACACATGCCACCTACCTAAACATTGTTGCAGACCAGGTTCACCCCTTCATGGCAATGGTATTCCCTGATGACAGTGGCCTCTTTCAGAAGGATAATGTACCCTACCACACTCAGTGTAAATACTAGTAAAATAATATTTGATTATTTGTTAATGTTTGCCCAATTTTCTGACCTTCCCATTTGTAATATAAAACAACGCTATAGCAGGTGTGGGTGAGTCCGTCTTCATACGTACAATACTGCTTCAGTAACATGTCGATACCTGCAACTGATGACCTTTTAGACAATTAAACAGTGAATTAGAAGCAGCTGTATCCTTAGACATGAGAAACCTGCTCCGGCATAAAATGTAAGTATAGTTTCCCTGACAAATCTAATGTGAGTTGATTTGATCTTCATTTTATTCGGTTTGTTTATGGTAGGGTAGCGAGATGCCTTTGATTTCTACTAAATATTGTGTTTAGTCATGTTACCAATCAACCAGAGAGCGGCCTGCACACAGGCTGCAGACAGACAGGCAGCACTAATGCAGCGTAAGATTATTTGATTGACAGTTCTGGTTGCCTAGTGACAAACGTTTGTCCCGCTTCAGATCCACCATTTCTGTATAGACTATGGAAATACCGGCACGGTGGCAGTTCGAAACCACCTCCAAAGGTTTTGTGCCAGCATATCCCCTGGCAAATAACCAAGATTGAGCTCACAGGCACCCAACCTACCACAAGGATTCGCTAGGCATGACCAAACAAAGCAGCCCTATCTAAAATCCACTTGTCCACCCCAGGCAGAGCTAATCCAATTACACGCCACCCTCTGCTGCTATGTAGCAACCAAGATGCAACCTTGCCGCAATGATGCAGTAGTAAAGGAAAGCAATGACAATGGCGCAGTAGCAAAGGGAGGCGGTGACAATGACGCGGTAGTAAAGGGAGGCGGTGACAATGACGCGGTAGTAAAGGGAGGCGGTGACAATGACGCGGTAGTAAAGGGAGGCGGTGACAATGACGCGGTAGTAAAGGGAGGCGGTGACAATGACGCAGTAGTAATGGGAGGCGGTGACAATGACGCAGTAGCAAAGGGAGGCAGTGACAATGACGCAGTAGTAAAGGGAGGCAGTGACAATGCGGCAATTTTAAAAGACTTCCAGAGTGGGCGCACTACTTGAAAATCTGCACTCCAGAGAAATAACCAGAATAGGGTGAAAATAGATTAGATGGTTTTGTTGGCAGCCGACAGGCCAACCACTGACCCCAGGCCTGCCTCCACATGAACTCAAGGCTGCGGCTGGAGGAAAAGTGCTTCTTGATGGAGTAGTGGACCCTCTGGATAAGCATGCTGGTCAAGTTGGCCCTCTTCAACAGGTAAGGCATGGTGGCACTATGACCAAAGGGATCCACCGCCCAGCCAGACCGAGGCATCACACCTACAGCAGGGCACAACAGACGTATATGAGGCTAACATCATGGATACACAACATGGTGCACTCTCCAGGTTATCCAAAGTCCTACTGGTACATGAAAACACACACATGATTTTACACAACGTGCACAATGGTGTCATTGCAAATGTATCCACTTTGGGCTCCAAACCTCACAGAACATCTTGACGATGTGCCTTACCCACGTTCTTCTCCAGCCACTGATGGCCTTCTATGAGCTGGTCGATCATGGCGAAGTAATGAGCAGTGGCCTCATCAGTCATTACCCATCCTCCGGTCACCATCTCCAGCTGCCCTCCTAGGATTAGCCTGAGAGAGAGAAATGTATCAACACAGTAGAGGACAGTCACGTAAGAAAATCCAATACTTATTCTGAGCCAGAGTATGTAAGCTGAGTGGAGTTGGAGTGGACCCAGAAACAAAATGTTTAGAATTAGCCTGGAGTGCTGCACGAATAAAAAAACATTTTCTTTGATGTTGGCCTTCTCTCCCACTTCTCCGTTTGGGAAAATATTATTTTCTAATTTATTCTCTTTTATTTATCTATTATTATTGTTATTATTATTAATAATAATTATTATTATTTTGTTATTAATAATGTTTTATATAATATTATTATTACTTCAATAATAATAATAATAATAATATTGTTAAGGAATAAGTGCATAAACTATGATAAGCACATGGGAAGTTTAGAATATACACAGAAGGCCAAGACATAGTTAAGCATTGTTGCTGATACAGTTAGATTTAGCTATTGTGCCTGTTTCCTTAACATCATCAAGACAGTCCCTCATATTTCTACCCAAGGGAGGACTGGCTCCCCAAATATTAGGCTTGCAGCTCTACCTCCAAAAAGGGACTTAGAGGAGCAAATTCTTTTTTTACAGTATATGTCTGGTGCATTTTTTTTGTTTTTAACATGTGCCAGGTTGACAAATTGAAAGTAATGTGAAAGTAAAAAGAAAATAACTAATTACAACCTTGTTTACAAAAAGCTGGGATGCTGTGTAAAATGTAAAGAAAAACAGAATGCAATGATTGGCAAATCCTTTAAAACGATATATTCAATAGAAAATGGTACAAGACAACATACCAAATATTGAAACTGAGATATTTTTTTGTTTCTTGAAAAATATATGCTTACTTTGAATTTGATGCCAGCAACTCATTTAAAAAATGTTGGGACAGCAGCAAACTAAAGTCTACAAAAAAGGAAAAATTGTGTAATGCTAAAAAATAAAGCTGGAGGAACACAATTAATTAGGTTAATTGGCATCAAATCAGTAACATGATTGGGTATCAAAAAACATCCCAGGGAGGATAAGCCCTTCAGAAGTGAGGATGGGGAGGGGTTCACCACTCCATAAAAAACTGCGCAGGCAAATAGTGCAACAATTTAAGAATAACATTTCTCATTGAAAATTGCAAAGAGTTTGGGGATCTCATCATCTACGGTACATAATATCAATAAAAGATTCAGAGAATCCGGAGAAATCTCTGTACGCAAGGGACAAGACCAAAAAACAATATTGTATGGCCGTGATCTTCGGGCCCTCAGGCAGCACTGCTTTAAAAACACGATTCTGTAGTGGAAATCACTGCATGGGCTCAGGAACACTTCCGAAAACCATTGTCTGTGAACACAGTTTGTTCACAGACAGTTAAAACTCTACCATGCAAAGAAAAACAATGTACATAAACATACATTTAAACAAGATCCAGAAACGCCGCTGCCTTTTCTGGGCCAGAGCCAATTTATGATGGACTGAGGCGAAGTGAAAAACTGTCCTGTTTTCTGACAAATCAAAATTTGAAATAATTTTTGGGAATCATGGACGCCACGTCCTCCGGACTGAAGAGGAGAGGGACCATCCGGCTTCCTATCAGCGCACAGTTCAAAAGCCAGCATCCGTGATGGTTTGGGGTTGCATTGATGCACATGGCATGGGTGACTTGAAAATCAGTGAAGGCACCATTAATGCTAAATAATATACACAGGCAACATATGCTGCCACCCAGACAACATCTTTGTCTGGGAAGGCCTTGCTTATTTTAGCAAGACAATGCCAAACCACATTCTGCACATATTACAACAGCATGGCTCCGTAGTAAAAAAAAAAAAGAGTCCAGGTGCTAAACTGGCCTGCCTGCAGTCCAGACCTGTCATCCATTGAAAACATTTGGCACATTATGAAACATTTGGCACAATAATACAACAAAGGAGACCCCGAAATGTTAAGCAGCTGAAATCCTATATCAAGCAAGAATGGGAACACATTTCAATTTCAAAACTACAGCAGTTGGTCTCTTCAGTTCCCAAACGCTTACAGAGTATTGTTAAAAAATGAGGTGATGCAACACAGTGGTAAACATACCCCTGTCCCAACAGGGAACCCCTCCCCATCCTCACTTCTGACAGACCCATCCTCTCTGGAATGATCTTTAATACCCAATCATGATACTGACCTGTTGCCAATTGACCTAATTAGTTGTATGATATTCAACCAGGTTTAGTTTTTTAGCATTACACAAGTTTTCCAATCTTTTGTGGCCCTGTCACAACTTCTTTGAAACGTGTTGATGGCATCAAATTCAAAGTGGGCATATATTTTTCAAGAAAAAATAACATTTCTCAGTTTCAACATGTGATATGTTGTTTTTGTACTATTGTCTATTGAATATAGAGTTTAAAATGATTTGCACATCATTGCATTCTGTTTTTATTTACAATTTAAGCAGCATCCTAACTTTTTTGGAACAGGGTTGTACTTCCAATGTATCTGTATAAGTAATCTCCCCAAACCTTTGGGAAATTTTAAAATGATGACAAAAAACATAATATAAGAGCAATGTGAAGCGGTCTTGAATTGTCTTGTAGAAGGATGTTTAAGATATAATGCTGCAACCAAGATAATTACTTGCGCATGGCCTCCTGCTTGTGTGTGTCACTGCTCTCCCACCACTTGGCGAAGAAGGAGATCTCCGACCAGATAAATTTCCTGCGTGGGTCCTCAGTCAACTTGACCAGCATGTTGTTGAAGATGTGCTGCGTCTGGTCTGTGTAGTATTTATCAAATGTCTTGACCCAACCTGCCGGCACAGGAGACAACACAACGATGAGCAAAACAATATAAATCAGGAGGAACAGAATCCAAAATGAAAATCAGAGCTGCTTATTGGACAAGTTCAGATGGTAGGCTTAAGCTAAGTGCCTTATTAAATAATTGATGCAAATTTGCCTTTGTTCAAAGGTATGTCAATAGAGGTGTGTAACTAGGTAAACAGTCAGCAGATTTAGTCTAATAAACCCAGGGATTATACGATGGCAACCAGAGCACTGGGAGGTCAGGGGTACACTACCATACCAGACATAAATCCAGCTAGAAAAAATTCAAAGTGGCTGCGGTTCTGTCTTCTCTCTGACTTGGCGCTGTGGATCTAATGGACTGCGCATGCATGGATAATGTTCTGTGCATGTGTGGTCTTTCCACCCTTCACTTTTCCTTTTCCATCCCTTAACTTCTCTTTTTCTTTTTTCTTCTTAACTCACAATTTTATCAATGTGATGTAACCTACGTCGTGACAATTCAGAACAGTAGAAATAAAAAAACAATTTGTACAAATTTGAAAGAATATTCAGAAAAGAAATAGAAAGTCTGTTACTCATTCCTCCTGATACAACATACTTCGAATGTGTGTTTTAACAGTAACCTATTGGAATATGAAGTACAACATTAACAGGAAGTCTATTCAGGCTAGCTAGTGAGGCACAATATCAAAGCACATGCAAAAAAAGAAAAGAAAAAAAAGACAGGCTGTCAATAGTGGTTTAATGTTCTTTTCACATTGCAAACATTTACTAAGAAAGCAGACAGACCAGACCATGAAAATGGAACTTGGTCCGCTGTCAAACTCTGATTACCAGCAGCTTTTGAGTGGTTGCCCAAAGGTGGAACTTGAATTTCAACCATGTGTGGTCAATCAATATCATGTCGTAGCCTAACCTACTTGCTTGATCTTTGTAAACCTTGGAAAAGGATGGGGCAGACATGGTATAATCGTTGGTGCCAGATGCAACGGTTCCAATATCTCAGATACGGGCACTTTCCAGGGCTTTTCACGTACAGTACGACAGTGTCTAGGATGTACAGAGAATGGCATGACAAACAAATACAGCTTGTTTATGATTGCTGTAAAAGGAGAATGACAAGAATCGGGCCATAAACTGGCAAACATGTGGTCCACAAACTGGCAAATAATTGCATCGTACAGTGGTGTGCCAAACAACATCTCAGAATATGCTGTCCCTTGCTGTCATGAATGTACTATTGCATTTTGGACCACACCAGTTAACACTGCTAAATGCCAAAAACCAGAAGCTACTCCAGTGCGCACACAAACACCAATGCTGGACAATTAAGAGGTGTTGCTTGGACAGAGAATACCTGGTTCAGTTTGAGTGGCCTGCACACTCTCCAGAATCTTAACTGACCAAAGACATTTAAAGTAGGAGCGGCTGACGCTGAGGGTAAATATAAATAATATGCTGTATAACTCGTAAAGTGAGGAGTAGCCTGAGCAGTAATAGTAATTCATGCAGCTCAGGGATCTCCCCCAAGGAAAGTAACATCAGAGCTCATTAAAAGGCATACTAAAATAACTGCCTATGAGATCACAGCATATCAAACTGATGAGATACACAATTTACATTATTTGTCAAATCATGAAATATTCCAAACACGAATTCAAAACGGCTTAAATTAAGTAGGGAAAGTTGCTCCAAATGCCTCAAAGAATTCAGGCTGTTCTGGAGGCTCTAGGGGTTTAGGATGCTTTACATTAGCGTACCTAATAACTGGCCAATGTGTTAAATATTTTCTTTGAGATTTCTATGAGCATCGTTCGGTCAGGTTTTGGGCTGAATTCATTGGCACAACCTGTCCTATTGTATCACCAGTGGTCTGGAATTTTCACAATTTGTAGATGATCGGTCAGACAGTGGAACTATGTACTTCAAATTGCTTGGAAATGGATTTGTAATTCCTCCCAGTTAAAAGGACATCAATAATCATTCTTCAGATAAGTCTAAGCATGTGTTACCACACACCCATATGATTAAGACCAAACCAGACTACGTTTCTAATCTTAACAGACATCCTGGACCCTCCCAAGTTACTCTCTAATCATTTTATAATCATTTGCACCTGTTCTGATGCGCCAGATTCTAACTGTAACCATTTTATGTGATGGTAAATGTGATGGTGTTCTAACTTTTTACATTTCTGTTTATGTTAATTACATGTATTGTTTCAAATTAACAAATTTTTTGGTTACAATTAATCAGTGAATATGGTTGGAATTTTGCTCAAAGGTGTCCAAATGTTAAAAAAATAATAATAATAATTACACAACTTTAATATAATTAGTGTACTTTTTCACATGGACATTAAAAAACATGCACATTACCCAATCTACACAGAGCCAAAAGACAATGGGCAGTGCTGATGTACAGTGATATACAGTTGGTCATAATTTTAAATGAAGCATGATACATTGGGCATTGAAATGGTAAATGCTAAATTGTCACTGGATTTTTCAAGGAAACTGCACACTTTTCCTTTGAGATGTATTTGAGTTCATCATTTTCAGGGGTGGATTTTATTTAAATTACAATGGGGACAGCAGCCTAATGATCAGGATTCCTGGGACAGGTAACAAAAGATTGCTGGTTGCAATTCCTTTGCAGACAAAGTAAAATAAATATTTTTTGAGCAGAAGATTTTATTAGGAAATTGAAAATTTTCAGCAGAACAATCCTACTATAAAAAATGATTTATAAAAGTATTGCTTTATGAATATAAAACAGTACTTTCTTTACAAGATGACAGCTTTATTTTTTAAATGATGATTCGGTACTGCTCATGTGATTGCAGAGTTTGTAGACAAATGGCCAATGAACTGGTGAAAACAATCATTATATAATTCCGCCAGGAATGCCTCACCTACTTTGTAGTTCGACAATTAATTGAGATGGCCTTTTGGGAAAGCCTTAGCTTCTCCACCAGAAGAGGTTTTCTTCAGCATAATCGCTGCTACATACTTGCACTCTGCACACCACAAAAATCACAACAGGGGTGCGCTTGTGCGATAAAAAAAACAAAGAAACATGTAATTTTCATGCATTCTGTGTGCATCTTATATGCATGCAAGTAAGGGAACTTAATTTTCTAATAAGTAAAATACATCAAGTAGATTTCCAACTATATTCAACACATTGTTTAAGGTTTTTTAATTCTATATATGATCTGGATTCCTTGATTCCAACCGCAAAGCCAACTGAGGCAGGGAGGAAAAGAGTAAAGGACCTCTTGGGATTGGGAAACTCTCAAGTCCAACTTGACTTGACTAAACATTACAAGAAATAAATACTCAGGCCCATGATTACTTTTTTATTT
Organism: Esox masquinongy; assembly: GCA_016801175.1. Taxonomy (NCBI): domain Eukaryota; kingdom Metazoa; phylum Chordata; class Actinopteri; order Esociformes; family Esocidae; genus Esox; species Esox masquinongy. The sequence goes on from JACXGI010004808.1 coordinate 12,680, forward strand.
GCCAAGCCCAGTCTGAAGTAGCAAAATGTTTGACTTGAGTTATGTGGCTCAATTCCAAACCTCTAGTTAACGAAATAAGAGTAGTACTAGAGACAGTGTGAAAGGATAGAGAATACTGAGACGCCTTTTATTAGCATTGTCTACAACTTTGGTTCTGAGCCAGTCGTTTTGTTGAACAAATATCACTTCACCTGCTGTCTTGTTACACCTTAACAGCTCTGGCCTTTTAGGAGAACATCCCAGAACAAAGAGACTGTTGTTTGGATTCACTTAGTGCAAGCAGTCTATCATTGCTCTTCACAAATCCAGAACAAGCTTATAACATTTACTCCGTGACACCTTGTTAATGAGCAGAGTCTACAGTGTATAATAATTAAATCGGAATAATTTTTTTATTTCTGTTTTTGAGACCTGTACCTGCAGGCTTCTGCCATGGTCAACAACTCCATAACTGTCAAGTCACCAAATATGATGAACCTGGTTAATAGTCAAATCTCATACATAAAAAGCCATTATAATCTAACAAGAGCCACAATTTTGGAATTCTAATTTTATTAGATCACTCCATTTGTCAATCCTGTCATCTGCGTAGTATAGTTTTTTCAAGAATAAAGTTTTTTTTGCAGTGAAAAGGGGATGATATGAAATGGATTCAATTACTTTTTAGAAAAACATCTATTATATAGTGCCAATTAGTACGACAAAGTCAGTGAAGTTGAACATAATGCGTCTCCAGGGGCTGCCGTTTCTTCTCCTGGAAGATTTAAGTTCTGGAGGAATTTGAGGGAAAATTGCTTACTACTACCGGACCTTGTCCTAAAAGAGACAGTTATTTTCATTATCCACTTGAACAAGCCTGTGTAGAGGCATGTCTCACCTGGGTCGTTGTGAGAGTGAGGGACAACAAACACCTGTAGAGGCTCACTGTCCCACTCCCCAGGCTCATAGGTGATCTCAAAGCCCTGCTTCCAAACACCCCCGTCCACATTGTCAAACTTCAGCAAGGAGTATACGTCCAGCATCTGCACCACAAGAGAGCAAAGTCAGCAAACTTACATCTGCTTCTGCTTAAAATAAAAGCTAAAGTACATGAATACATTAATTTGGGGGATTAGGGTGAAGGGAACAGGCAAATCACATGATATCTGCAAATCCTCATCTAACACCGGCCACAGAGTCATGAGACAGGCTGAACAATTACACACAAGTGTGGCCTATTGATGGCCATGACAACAGGAGGCTTCGACCCAGATCAGGCTCACCTGCAGGTCGGTCTGGCCACGGTGGCCCTGGGCAAACTGGCAGTCCTGAGGCTTGACAGACAGAAAGGTGGGGCGTCCATCGAAGGGCAAGACCCAGGAGCCATTGGCACTGCGGAAGGGTAGTTGTCCACTGGGGGACACGGCACCTGTATCCGTCAGCTCTAGAACAGAGTCCTTGATGTGGCTGATGATCTGGTGGTTCTCCTCAAGCAGCTGCTCCAGCTGTTCTATGCGGTTCTGCAGAACAGAGATCTGGCTCTAGAATGCAGGAGGAAAAGGACCCCAGGGGAAAAAGGGAATGAACGTCACAGGGGGTGCTAAAAAGGACTAGCTAGCCTATATGGATGGATACACAGACGTCTTCCCCACTGGTGTTGTGAACATGCAGGTCCTTGTTTACTGAAGCAAATAGGTAACAATGAACAAACAAAAGAAAACAAAAACTATTTCGTAATTACATTCAAGACAGCTCCACGAAAAAATACTCCAAGAACAAGTTAGGCCAACATGACAAAACTCCTGTCTGAAACAATCCCATTGTGGCCTTGTTTTACACGCTTCTGCTGGAGCAGGTCTGTAAACATAATCAATCACAAAGCATTTCTGCTGCCAAACAGTTCAGGTGTGAGCCTCTCCACAACAAGTTGTGGTTATTAAAATACTGACTGCCCCTTAAGTTACAGAACAAAATCAATTACGGATAAATTAAGAGATTTATTCAAACACGTTTACATCTCACCAATTAGGCCGCAGAGAACTCTATGTTTGTTAACTACAACTTTGATGAAGCTCTGTATCAAAGGAAAAGTGTTTGCAAAACTTGCATCTGAAAGTATTTCCTGTGGCTTGTAACAGCACAATGGGATGTATCACAACATGGTATTTGACTGCAGCCCAGGATATGGAGATTAACAAGCAAACAAACAAACAAAGGGTGCTCTGCCTACTGTATATATACACATTCTCTTACCCTTGGGAAGTTCCCGCCACCGTTCTGTCGCCTTGCAGGGTCGTGTTGGACCCGGTCCAACATCAGGTACAGGGAGAACACAGCCACACAGAATATCGCTCCTCCACATACAGTCACCTGCTTCTTCAGCTTCATGGTTTAGCCCAGAGAAAAGCCTTTCAGGAGGAAAATGCAACCTCGACTACTCCAAAAACAGAGGAAACAGGTCTTGGTGAGGAAACCCGAGTAGAGGGTAGTCCTTGGCGAGTGCAAAAAGTGCCTGAGATTGAACGGCTAGAGCAATGTCAGCGAAGGTTTTCTTCCACCTCTGCCTGTTCATTCACCAGAGCGGTCAGGGGTAGTGCGGGTGGCAGAGGGGGATGTAGGGGTGTTGAGGGAAACAGGGTACTTAATCAGCAGTAGCTGGCAAGCAGTTTGTCAGCTCCGGCCAACCCACAGCCACCGCCAGGCTCCTTCAAAGTGGCCCTTGTGCTCAACCATCAAAACCTTTGAGATTGCAGAAGAGAAAAAAAACACACAAGAACAAGCTCTAAACAGCAGGGGCTCAAACAGGGATCCTACTGTCTCTGCAGCATGGTGTTTGTATGTATGTATGTGATCCTTCAGTCCAGTCCAACTTCCAGGGCTGCATCTAATTCTTCAGCACAGCCAGAGTCCCCTCTCGCTCAGTTGGCCACCAGGGCAAAGCCATAACAGTAAGCACAGGGCTGCAGCAATACGGGAAAGACACAGGATTGAATAAGACAGGGACTTGGCTACAGGTATAAGCAGCTCTTCAGATGGCCTTTTTCTACTTGGATGTGACAAATGTCAGCGCAAAGCTCTATCTGACTAACTTATAACAAACAAAAAGCAACAAAAAAAAATATTTTGTTGTAAATGTCAAAATTACATCTTACATTCCATTTCAAAAGCTAAAATATGGTTTTAAAATCTCCAATCAATGTGTTATGAGGGAGAAAAGTATGACATTCTGTGACAAAAAGGTATTTACAGTAATACATAACAGGTTGTAAGCACATTTGTAGGAGAAATGTGGATAAGCAGCAAAACAACCAAAATTGAGCCCAGTGGCCTAGATGCAGGAGCACTAGCTAGCAAAGAAAAACAGGTGTTCCTCCTACCCTGTGTGTGTGCAAATCCTTTATGATCTTAATCCTATCAACTCACAGGATGTCAGTGACTTAGCCTTGCCACAGGGATTTGCGATGATAAAACCCAACACTTATACTTGCATAGGCTGCTGCAAAACAACTAAATTGGTACCAATTCAAAAAATATTTATTGGGCCATCTGTGCATGCTGATGACTCACTCTCTTAGAATGGATATTACAGACTACACCTTGATATTAGCAAAGTAACATAAAATGCTTTCAATATAAATTAGCATTTAATCTTTAATAAAAAGAAGCTGCAAGTTTCACATCCTTTGCTATCCTTCACTACATGAGGGTATCAGAGTCCAAAGACTATATTTGTTTATTTCCTATACATGAGCTTGTACGGAAATAAGGCCACTGACTGCTAATAACCATTCATCAACACTAAGAGAATGAAAACCAATGTTTCTGACTGAATATACCAGTTTGCGGAAACTGAGTCAGGCACCTCTAAACAGCATCAGCAATCAATGACGTGGAATAAAGCTCAATAAATCACTACAAGTTCCCTGTGTGAGCTAACGTGAGAGGAGACAATAAGCTTTGAAGCAAGAAAGTATAAAACAAATTTTCGAGATCTAGCAAACGAATCTACTGCTGGCAATTGAAATCAGCTAAATAGTTTAGTCCATAGAGAGCGAATCAATGCACATAACTAACTAGTTAGTAGCTACAGTTCCATCAATGACAAGTTAACATTTCTCTGTCAGTGTCATAGCGTCAGTATTGTAACGTTACCATCACTGGTTACCATAACAACAGCATGTTAATACCCTAACTAGCAAGTAAAACTAACTTATTGATGCATTAGGTAGTAGTACAGTACTGTAAGCTTGCTATTTTCTATTCGGCGAGCATTTGGTTTTACAATCCAGTAGCTACGGAGTATGGAACAAAATATACTCTGCCGGCTGTCTGTGACTAAAGATATCAATCGGTTAAGGTAGACAGCTGGATGCACAACAACAGATAGCTAGCATCATTAGCCTAGTTAGCATTAGCATACCTAGTTAGATAAGACGAGTTAATGAAATTTTAAAAAATCTGGAATTTACATTATCTGAACGATAACCTACCAGTCAGAGTGAAATCATCCCGAATAGTATTTTATGGGATCGGAATTGGGTAACAGATAAACGTTATGATGCCCATGGACGGTTATTCGTACCGAAAGGTTCTGTCTGTATCGCTGTCAGCCTTGGATTAACCTAACGCGTAACGTTTGCAGGCGTAAAAGAAATCCTGGAAACCCTGGATGTCACTCGAGAGAGCTAGCTAGCATAGCGCTTTAAGAACTGCAAAGCTTTTTGGGACGTAACGCGAGCTACAATAGAGACGGATATAAATAATATCTGTCGTGTATCCCTGCCATTGTAGCAAAGATTACAGAGTATGAAGATATGCAAAAACTGCATAGCGACGTTAACTAGATAGCACAAACCATGCGCAGAAACATTGGGTCAAACAATCAGATCTCGCGGAACTGCGCACGTGCAGACCGTAAAATCAAACGTACTCGAACAAAAATGAAAACTTGTCATGACAGTTTCAGTTAATTATTGGCTGTAATCTAGGTTGTGCTTAGATATATCTTTTATCTTATATCCATTATCAAATCATTATCAAAATCGTGGTGTTGCACTCTCTTATCATCCTCTTCTCCATCTCCTTTTCCCTTTTTAGGGTTTATAACGCCGTCTACTGTATTGGAGTGTGAGGCTGGTCTCTATATCATCTATATTCAATCATCTATTCCTGCATTTGTATTTAAGAAAATAAGTGCTACAGAGCTTTTTTTTTTTTGCATTTACATTTGTCATTTAGCAGATAGTTGTATAAAAAGTGATTTACTACAGCATTTATAGGAGCTATGTAGAAATACATATACTGTTTCTTTTACCAATCACAGAAGAATTCAACTATGTTTTTCTTAATCTCATCCTAGCCAACACAACCTCCTCCTTACTGTTCCCATTTTAAAGAGGATATTCCTTATTTGCTCCCGCCTTTTGTAAGTTAGCGGAATTACAGCAACAATGCATACACTCGAACTCTTCCTCCCATTCGTGTTTTAGTTTCATTTTGGTTGATCAGCTTTCAAGCGTTACAACAATATTTTTTATATATATAAACGACAATACTTTCCTACTGTATTCAGTGCTTGATTTCTCACTTGTTTAGAATTTAAACAGACGGATTTTGCTTGTCCCGTCTACAGACATCTATCTGTACATTCGACCAGGGTGGGTCAATAAAGCAATTGTTTGTGAGGTGAAGGAGAAGAAATTCTTCATTGTCAAAGCGAAGTTGAGTGCTAATATACCTAAATTACCCGTTGGTTCTATAGGTGGTCAGTGTAGCCAGTATAACACAATCTTGTGACAAATGTACCGGTAATAATATACACGTTTTCCCAATGTCAGGTGAACCATTCTTACTGTTTAGATGACCCACCATTGACAGCCTATGTTGCTGGATTGGTGCGACTTTCTCCTGTATCAACTTTGTTAATAATATAGCTTACGCTATATGTTTGAGGTTTAGCTAGCCTCACTAACGTTAGCTAGGCCATTAGAGTTGGTTGCATTGGTGCAGACGAAAACAGACCATGCCTTTCATTACAATGATTACAAGTAGATATGATTGCAAATACAATATATATGCGGTTAGCGCATCCAATGGAACTCCAACTATCTGGCATTTAGTATGATAAGTATAACTAATAAAAGTTGTCGATAGTGGGCAATGGAAGAATACTTCATTTTGGCCGCCAAGTGGGTGTTCAATTACAATGCAAAAACATCAACGTAATGCCCCTTTAAATGAGAAATTGTTCTCAACATGCTATTATCTTGATTGCCAACATGCTAGCTTGGCAATCAAGATAATAGCCATAGCCTATCCTACCTTGGTATAACTAACTGACCGAGCAAAAGCTCTTTATGTAGGTATCCTAGTTTACTGGCACAGGACAGGGAAAACTTCCTAGGTTTAGATTTAGGAGCTAGCTTGATAATACCTTGCTAGCTTGGCATTCTAGTTAACGTTATATAACGTGTGGTTTGGAATTTACATTTGTATAGCCTATCTGCCAGTGGTATAACCAATCAAGCGAAAAAATCATTGGGAATATGCCAACAATAACAAACTTCTTGGGAAGTACTCCATTTGAAACAGCATATTTCCCCAATACCATTTATAAAATCATTAGAATTTTTCTGCTTTTGTATGGTGGAAATCTTACAATTGGCTTCTTTAAGACATTATCTCTCGAAAACGGATTTTCTTATAAAAATGTATGCCCTTACCACATGAATCCCATTGCTTCTGCCAGAGTTTAACCCACACTTTTGAAGTAAAGTCTTAACCTCACCCCTCCCTATTTGTACTTGTATATCTACTATGTTCATTTCACAGCCTCTTTTGCTAAATATCTGTTAACTCCTTTATGAATAGAAATCCAACAGAACTATACCTTGATCGAATTTTGGACAATATTGTCGTTATTTCTGTCAATAACTATCTTTTCCATGAACTCCTTTATGAGCAGAATAACAACAGAACTGTACCTTAATCCCATTTATTTATAAGAATATCATCATTAAAACAACTTCAGTGGTTCTGCTTCTTATTACACTGCTGGCTTAACCAAAAGGTTTGCACTTGGGAAATGCACTCCTCCAAAATCAGTGTTTTTGGGAAATGCACTCCACCGTCTAATGACCACAACTTTGCTTGCAGAAACCCAGTTTACCAGAAGGAGCTACTAGAGTGCAACATGGTAAGGAAACCCTGTCCAACATTCCCCCCAACTCGGACAATACTGACACAATGCCAACCTCCCTGCTGGCCTCTCCCAGAAAGCTAAAGTTACAGAAGAACTCTACCTTTCAACAGGACAAAAATCCATAGCTCACAATCAAGTCAGCCAAGGAATTACTTACAAAAAGGAAGATCAATGGTCTGACATGATTTGCCTTGATTTCAGCCTTTACATAAACAAATGTTGCATTTTTAATAAAGATGTGTAGACTTTTGATCCAGTTTACATCATTTGTAACATTTTCTTTTTTTCCCTGTGTGGAAATTCTATGTTGAGCTCAGTCTGCAAACAACACTGAGGAGAAGCATCATAATCTTTTACCACTGGTTTTCCAAGAAAGCCATCTGTCTTCATTCCCATACAGTTAAACGTCCTACTGTTGTTCCTGATCTATGGGCCCTTGGTACTGATTCTGACGCTTGTAGACGTCTTATTATGGTTCTTTCATGCCCAGGGTCTCACAGAAATGTCAGCTCTTAGGAGGCATGTAACCTGTAACCCTAATGGATAATTAGATGCCTCTTCTTCTATAGCAACTAGACCAACCAGCAACACTAACATTACCTTGATATTGATAGGGACTCATGACTTCAGCATGCAAGCTCTCTCAAGACTTTTGTCTCTAGACAACATAATACCCACACATCAATGATGTGGTTTAGCTGTACCATTAACGACTGAGAATGTCTGGACATGTGGTCCAAACATCCATGCCATGGTTTTCATATGACCATTTTAAGCTCTTGATGGCTATCAGTTTAAACGACAACAGAACGGAATAACGTTCTGCTGCATTATAGCATAACAGGGTGTCTCTACACTATGTACACTGCAGCCATGTTGACAACATAACCAAATTGCCAGGTTATCTGACATGACAGGCCATATCACTAGCCTGAAAAAATAATCATAATTATAAAGAAACTGGGAATTGTAGAGGATAACTCAGGGCTTCCAGCATTTTCTACCCCTCTTCACAGTGTCTGTCAAGTTTAGGGTTGGGTTTGGCAGAGGACAATAGGAAGAGTTTATTATTTTCCATCTGTAACTCAACTTTAAAGATATTCTTCCACAATGTTTGCTCACTTGTAAAAGTGATGCTATCAACCCCAAAAGCATGCCCAAAAATTTTGTACTATGTAATGTAGCTAATATGTACCCCTTTTTGTACTTGGACTTTAAGGTCTTTGACTTTTATAAATGATTGTAATATAAACAACATATTAATCATCCAGTCTAAAATAGGAGGCTTAAAATATATTTTGTGAATTTCAAAACTTCCAGACTGCATCTTTAAAATGTCAGTCCAAAAGCCAGTCATTTCACTTTGTCCTCTTGGAAGTTCAAACAGTCCAAATCATATCAAATGTGTATGGAAAATATAACCAAATTAAGCGCTAGAGAAGGAGCGAGAAAGACTCATGCAAGCATCCAAGTGTTTGGAGGCTCTCTGCCTTATATGGCCATGCAGCATGGGTAGAGGGAGGAGCCACAACCCAATCGTCATCATAGTGCACCCACACCAGGAAGAGCATCAAAGTGGTAGCCACTGTCAAGAACGAGTTTCTGTAAAAACGAAATTAATTAAATAAAGTTACATATATACAGACATGAGTATTAACGGGAGGGAAAAGGTAAGAGCTCGCCAATAACAGATCGTTTTTAGTCTATTATTTCGCTGTATGCTTCTGTTTCATTTAATGATTTTGATGTATTCAATATTATTCTAAAATGTGAAAAAGAGTCAAACTAAAGAAATACCCCTGAATGAGTAGGTGTATCCTAACTTTAGACTGGAAGTTCTCAAAAGACTAACTACATCGTCTGGCTTCGGGGGGGTTCAAGTATTGTAACATATGACTGCCTTGCCTCGTCGTACTCTAGCGACTGCGTGTGCAGGTTTGGTCACCTGCAAGTTATCAAAGTAGAAGACCAGAGAGTGCATAAGGATTTCAACCACAGCGACTAAGTATTCTACTCACTATATTTCTCTTGTTGATCCAGGACCCTGGGATCCTGAAGGAGGAGGGGAACACCCTGTTCAAGGCAGGGGACGTGCAGGGGGCTCTGTGCTGTTACACCAAGGCTCTCAAACTGAGTAGTAGCCAGTCAGAGAGCGCTATCCTGCACCGCAACCGCTCTGCCTGCTACCTGAAGTTAGAGGACTACACTAAGGCTGAGGCTGATGCCTCGAAAGGTTGGAAAATGCAGAACAAACCTTACATTGTGGGGTAAATCAAATAATTATCTTTCTGAAGTACCGTTTACTAAGTAGAGCCTCTCCTTTATCTGTCCAGCCCTTGATGCTGACCCTGGAGATGTAAAAGCCAGGTTCCGACGGGCTCAGTCTTTGCAGAAGCTAGGTCGTTTGAACGAGGCATTTATGGATGCTCAGAGGTGTGCGCAGCTGGAGCCCACAAACAAAGCCTTCCAGGAGCTTCTTAGACAGCTGGGAGCACAGATACAGGAAAAGGTGAAGTATTAGCAAAGACTTTGCTAAGTTCAGAGGAAGTGTCCACAACATACAGAGGAGGTCAAATGCTACAATAATCATGTATCTTCTTTGTCCCCTGTAGTCAGTGCAGCTGTCATCCACAGATGCTCGTGTGCAGCAGATGTTCTCTCTCCTCCTGGACCCTTTGGCACAGCCCGTCGACAGACAGAAGGTACAACCACTACACCATACACAGATCAACACTAACCACACTCTGGCATGTTTTGAAGAATTTCATAAATAGCAATCCTCTTTCTGTCCATGCCAGGCTGCTCAGAACCTGGTGGTTCTCTCTCGTGAGGAGGCTGGGGCTGAGCAAATCTTCCGTAACGATGGGGTGAAGTTGATCCAGAGACTGCTCAGCACTAAGCAGGAGGAGCTCGTCCTGTCTGCTCTCAGGACCCTGGTTGGCATGTGTACCGGCCACCAGTCCAGAGTGAGTACTGGACTTGAGTTGTACAGCCCTCACTTTTACTCTTTCTCCATATGAAGAAACACTACTGGTTAATTATTCTACAGACTTTGCATTTAACCATTGCCTTCATTACTCTTCCTACAGACCATGGCCATTGTAAATGAACTGGGTATGGAGCAGCTTTGTGGAGTGATGGGCTCTGGGGCATCTGCTGTGTCTTTGGCAGCCTGTCATCTGCTGCAAGTGATGTTTGAGGCCCTGACCGAGGGCATGAAGAGGGAGATCAGAGGGAAAGAAGAAGCCATACTACCTGGTGAGATCATGTCTTTCACTTCCAAGTTCTGGTTTCTATATAAAACAGTTGAACAAAATAAATGGGACTGACCTAAATATGTGTGTTTTATGGGTGACATACAGAGCCATCTCGTGAGCTGCGCTCCATGCTGCGCCAACTGGTGGAGATGATGCCAGCTAGCAGCGTGTCAGGGCCGGGCAGAGACAGCGCCATCAATCTGCTGGTCAAACAGGTGCCTCGGAAGTCCCAGAAGAACCCAGATAATTCCCTCACATTGTGGGTCATAGATCAGGGTAAGAGACTAACCACCAGAGGTCATGGACCAGGCTAAGAGACAAACCAGCATAGGTTATGGACCAGGGTAAGAGAATAATAGGTCATGGACCAGGCTAAGAGACTAACCACCATAGATCATGGACCAGGCTAAGAGACTAACCACCATAGATCATGGACCAGGCTAAGAGACTAACCACCATAGGTTATGGACCAGGGTAAGAGAATAATAGGTTATGGACCAGGGTAAGAGACTAATCACCATAGGTCATGGACCAGGGTAAGTGTCTAACCACCATAGGTTACGGACCAGGGTAAGAGACTAACCACTGTAGGTTACGGACCAGGGAAACAGTCTAACCACTTTAGGTTACGGACCAGGGTAAGAGACTAAACACCATAGGTCGTGGACCAGGGTAAGAGACTAACCACTGTAGGTTACAGATCAGGGAAACAGTCTTACAACCAGAGGTCATGGACCAGGGTGATACTAACCACCATAGGTTACAGCATTGTTTCCCAATACTGGTCCTGGGGACCCAAAGGGGTGCATGTTTTTGTTTTTACCCAAGCACTCACACACCTGTTTCATATTAAAGGCTTGATGACAGGTTGATTACGTCAATCGAGTGTATAAGTGGTAGGGCAACATTTGAAACAGGTGTGTGAGTGCCAGGGCAGAAACAAAAACATGCACCCCTTTGGGTCCTGAGGACCAGGATTGGGAAACACTGAGTTACAGACTAGGGTAACAGTCTAACCACCTTAAGTCATGGACAACTGAGAAAAACAGGCCATCAACCCTGTTGTAATGTAATACCCATGACCTTGAGCTGCAGATGAACACATTAAAGTTTTGTATATCAGTAATTGTGAGCATGTCCAGGTTGTTAACATTTTAAAAGTACTATGTGGATACTGTCATGTAGATGCGTCTCTCAGTAGCAGTGGTTCCCAACTCCGGTCCTCAAGTACCCCGAAAAGTACACATTTTCATTGTAGCCTCAGCCAGGCACAGCTGATTCAACTAATTATCAGGCTTTCAATGAGTTGAATTTGGTGCGCTTGTCCAGGAATACAACAAAATGGTGTGATGGTGGGGGTACTTGAGGACCGGAGTTGGGAACCCCTGGTATAGTACACTAGATGTGTATATATGGACATTTTTAAAAATTCTGTTGAAAACCCACCAAAATGTCTGAATTTCAGAGGTTTTTCCTCTTACAATTTATATAATGCTAAGTCAATATTTTATGGGTTTTTAAGTGTTATGTTACTATTATGCCATTATGCAGCTCTTATATTTTAACTGTTCTCTACTTTGGACATTTTATAAATTTTTCTGACTGTTGTTAGTGTTTTGTCATGCATAGCTCTCTTCTCCTGTACAGGGCTAAAGAAGATCCTGGAGGTAGCTGGGACAGTCCCGGAGGTGTCTGAGGGACCTCCCCTCACAGACAACTCCCACATGAGCTGCTCTGTGCTGCTCAGCAAACTGTACGATGATCTGAAGTGTGATGCAGAGAGAGAGAACTTCAACAAACTCTGTGAGGAATATGTCCAGTGAGTCTTATTGACATGGCTTGATTTCCTAGCCTGCAGAGGCCTCCCAGCAGGTTTCACAGTAATGTGTTGTAGGTTTGTGAACATCTGAACTAATTCATTTTGCAACTATTGATACCATTACTGTTAATTTCTGTGCAGGCTGCACTTCGGCCGCCCCGGCCTGGAGAGTAAACTACGTGCTATTCAGACGGTGGCTGTGCTTCTGCAAGGACCCAGTGACGTTGGCAATAGGACATTGGAGATTTCAGGCATGATGGATGCTGTCATCTCTCTGTGTGCCTCAGAGGACGTATGTCACCAGCAGGTGGCGGTGGAGGCTCTAATCCACGCTGCTGGTAAGGCCAAGAGGGCCTCATTCATCACTGCCAACGGCGTGGCACTTCTAAAAGACCTCTACAAGAAGAGCGAGAACGACAGAATACGCGTACGAGCGCTAGTGGTAAGTTTTCTGTCGTACTCAGCCAAAAGCACAGAGCCAGTGACAGCTTAAAACATGTTTTAAATGAAAAAACCTGTGTTGCAGGGTTTGTGTAAACTCGGCTCAGCTGGAGGGACAGACTTCAGCATGAAGCAGTTTGCCGAGGGATCCACACTGAAACTTGCCAAGCAGTGCAGGAAGTATGTGATCTGTTTTTTATTTTAACTTGGGGTTTTTTTGTGTAGAACTGGGGTGTATCCATTAGATTCTGAAAAAACTCTGCATTTAACATTATTTATGTACGTCCATTGCCATTTTATAGAATTTTCTTCTGTTTGGTTCCTAGTGAATACACAACCGTAAAACTTTAAATGTAGCTTGTGGTTACAATAGTGTGACGTATCCCCTTCTCTTCCAGGTGGCTGTGTAATGAGTCCCTTCCACCAACATCTCGGCGCTGGGCTATCGAGGGCCTGGCTTACCTCACCTTTGATGCAGATGTAAAGGAGGACCTAGTCGAGGACAGAAATGCCCTGCAGGCCATGTTTCAGCTAGCTAAAGTCAGCTTTACCTATTCCTCCCATTAACACACACATCATATCATAGATTTGTAATGTCATTGTTTATCATGAGGCTTATCATGTCTTTCACTCACCACCATCTGTTGTTTTCTGGCATTCTTTACTTTACTGTCATAGAGATGAAACATGGTCATATTTAAAATACTGGTAATAACTAGTAAGTGCATGTAGTGATGGCTGTGTATTGTGTGTCCTTGCAGTCAGAGGATAAGACAGTACTGTTTGCAGTGGGCTCGACTCTGGTTAACTGTACTAACAGCTACGATGTGGAAAAGCCTGAACCTCAAATGGTAGAACTGGCCAAGTATGCCAAACAGCATGTACCAGAGGAGCACCCAAAGGTGTGTATATAGTAACACATGGAAAATCAGGGAAAGGACGGTTTTGCTGGTCCTTCCTTCCTGAAAAAAGGAGTGTGTGAGTGTGTGAGTGTGTGAGTGTGTGAGTGTGTGAGTGTGTGAGTGTGTGTGTGTTGAGACTACAGAGAAAAAAATTACCTTGGTCTCCTGTGGGGAGAGGGCTTAGGGTTATATTGAGGGTTTGGAGTTGAGATTTTGGTTTAGGGTTTAGGGATAATAAGATTTCTAATGGGAAGTGTGTGTGCACAATTGGGTTAAGGAATAAACACACAGTTATTTAGAATTTGGGTTACTTTTAGCATTACCAGTTAGATTTGGTTCAGGCATAAAGGTTAGGTGATTTAGGTTAAGCATGAGGAACACAGATTTCTACCCCTCAAGGACAGTAAAACAAACGTTTGTTTTTGTTTCAGGACGCTCCCTCGTTTGTGGAGAAAAGGTTGATGAAGCTGTTGGAGGCCGGGGTTGTGTCTGCTCTAGTGTGCATGGTCAAACAGGAGAGCCCAGCCCTCACTGAGACTTGCAGGGAGTGCATTGCCAGGTCTGTCTTCCTTCCTGCTTTTCCCTTAACGCTCTGTATTCCCACCACGGTGCAGTTTACTACTCTTTTGTCTCTGCTTGTATCTCAACAGTATCCCTAAATGTGTCAGTCGTCTGTCCTTGCAGGGTGTTCTTGGCTCTGGTGGAGAGGCAGGAGGACAGGGGGACGGTGGTGGCACAGGGTGGAGGAAAGGTTGTCTAAACACACCACAAAATACCCTGCTCAGAAAAATTAAGGGAACACTTAAATCACACATCGGGTCTCGATTAACTAAATATATTAAAGATCAAAATCTTTACTGTACATTGTGTAATTTGTTGAAAACAAAATGACGTAACAACGGTCAATGGAAATTAAAATCACCAACTGATTGAGGGCTGGATTCAAACTCACACTGAAAAGTAAACAACTGAAATCACAGGCTGTTCCAACTTACGTGTATTTCATCACGGCAACTCATAAAGTGACTCAGTAGTGTGTATGGCCCCCATATGCCTGTATGCACTCCCAAAAATGTCTGGGCATGCTCCTGATGAGACGGCGGATGGTGTCCTGGGCTCCTCCCAGATATGGGCATCAGTGAGTTCCTGGACAGTCTGGTGCTACTTGGTGGCATCGGATGCATGATACATGACGTCCCAGAGGTTCTCAATTGGATTCACGTCTGGGTAACGTGAGGGTCAGTCAATGGCATCAATGCCTTCTTCATCTTGCAACTGCCTACACACTCTGGCCACATGAGGCTGGGCATTGTCCTGCACCAGGAGGAACCCAGGGCCCACTACAACAGCATAAGGTCTGACGATGGGTCTGAGGATTTAATTCCGGTACCTAACAGCAGTCAGGGTACCATTGGCTAGCACGTGGAGGTCTGGTGTTCTCTGGTGAATGCCAGTTGAGCTGCATGGTGCTGGGCTTTGAGCACAGGTCCCTCATGCCACACTCATGGAGTCTGTTTCTGACAGTTTGGTCAGAAACATGCACACCAGTAGCCCACTGGAGGTCATTTTTTACGGCTCTGGAAGTGCTCCTCCTGTTCCTTCTCGCACAAAGGAGCAGATACCGGTCCTGCTGCTGGTTTGATGCCCTTCTACGGCCCTGTCCAACTCTCCTTGTGTAACGGCCCATCTCCTTGTATCTCCTCCATGCTCTTGAGACTGTACTGGGAGACACAGCAAATTATCTTGCGATGGCACATATGGATGTGCCATCCTGGAGGAGCTGGACTACTTGTGCAAACTGAATGGGCTGCATGTACTGCTTCATGCTACCAGCATTGATAAGGACACTAGCAAAATGCAAAACTAGAGAAGAATCACTCAGGAAGGATAAGGAGAGAGCAATTGTCTGTGACCACCACCTGCAAAACAATTCCCTTTTTGGGGGTTGCACCTGTTTTCACTTTAATTTGCACCAAAACGGGTGACATGATTCACAATCGCTTATGCTTCCTAACTGGACAGTTTGATATCCCTGAAGTTTAATTGACTTGGTGTTACACTGTGATGATTACGTGTTCCCTTAATTATTTTGAGGAGTGTACTTGAATCAGTGAGTTGCATAAAATGATAAATAATACATTTGGTGGATCAATAAAATGCACTTGTTGACTCTCCAGGCCCTACTTCCTCTGGTGTCAGAGAGCACTGACAAAGGGAAGACCAAAGCAGCACAGGCTCTGGCCAAGATCACCATCACGTCCAACCCAGAGATAGCCTTCCCTGGGGAGAGGGTGAGATGAACGCTATATCCTCCATCACAAAGAAGAAGCATACGTTTTCTTACATGGCTTTCAAACCTTCTTCTTAGGTTGAAGATTAGATTTGTCCACTTCAACTGCACATTCCCAGATCTCAGTGATGTCTCCATGGTGGTGCTTTAATGCAATCTCTCTCTTACGTGCAGATCTATGAGGTGGTGCGTCCTCTGGTCAGCCTGCTCACCCTGGATTGCTCCCTGCTGCAGAACTTTGAGGCTCTCATGGCTCTCACCAACCTGGCCGGCATCAGCGAGAGGCTCCGGCAGAAGATCATCAAGGAGAAAGCTGTGCCTAAGGTGGAGGGCTACATGTTTGAGGAGCATGACCTGGTGCGGGCTGCCGCCACCGAGTGTATGTGTAACCTTGTCCTGAGCGCCGAGGTGCAGAAGCTCTATGTGGCCACGGGGAATGACCGCCTGAAGCTGCTGGTCCTCTACAGTGGAGAGGAGGACGAGAGGCTGAGGAAGGCTGCAGCGGGAACCCTGGCCATGCTGACCGCAGAGCAGCCTGAACTGTGTGCCCGCATCCCTGGAACGGTGATAAATCTATCCCTGAGACACACACACACACACACACACACACACACACACACACACACACACACCAAACATCAGTGAACAGATGTTTCTACAGTACCAGGCAGCATGTCTTCACGATTTCTTTGAGAAGTTTATCCTTCCTTTTCTCTGGTTCTAGACCAGCCACTGGATGGAGATCCTTCAGGCCCTGTTGCTTAGCGACAGCGCGGATCTGCGTCACCGTGGCGTGGTGGTCACGTTGAACATGATGCAGGCAGACAAGAGCCTGGCCGAGACACTAATGGAGAGCGAGGTGTTGGAGATCCTCTCCGTCCTGGCTAAAGCTACAGAGCAGAGCCCCGTCTCCAGAACAGCACAGCACTGCCTGGATAAGGCCATGGAGTATGGCATCATCAAGAAGCCAGAGGGAGAAGGAAGAGAACCCTAAAGGGTGGGTGGGTGGGTGGCTAGTTGGGGAGTATGCTGTGTTGGCTGCGATGGCTTCAGTTTGAGGACTGGTATGCATTAGGAACATCATTAAGTGATGTTCAGTTCAAGAGTTGGAGTTTGTGAATGTTCATAACAGGTGTTCCAGACCCGTGGGGTGTATTACATACCATCTTTGAGGAGTTAGGAGACAACTTTTGTCAACAACTTTTGTCTAGAATTCTTCTTCTCCAGGGTAGGTCGATGCAAACTTAACTAACCCTGAATTAAATAATAGAAAAGTTGAGGACCAATTAAAGATTATCCCCTTAACTTGAGGAAGATGACTTATCAAATATATATATATTTTTTGCATTAACATTTAAAAATAACATTTAAAAATGCCTATCAAATTATGTATTTAGTAATTTCAAGATACATTTGAAAAATAATGCACCAAACAAAGTTTTATGACTATACACTTATTGGCTGTATTTGCTGTACATTGATAAGACTACATTAACTCTGTAGGAAAAGAAAGACAGCATGGGATGTATAGCTAAAATAAGCTACTGTAGCTTATTTTTAACAAAGGTCTCTCTGACATGTGGGTACATAATGGCTTGAATCCAGTTTGCTACTTGCTATGGAGCATTTTCAAAATAAATACAATCACGCACTGAGATAACTCTGTTAAATTCTCGTGCAACACTTTAAACTAGATCTAATAAACTATGTTGTAAACCACTCGCATATATCGGTATTACACCCCAGGACAAATAAATGCAGAAACTGTTTTGTATTAATTGATACTTTGGGGCACAATTCATAGACAAGTGTATCACTCAATTTAGACTAGTCAAATAGTACTTAATCATTTATTTGTCATTCCTTTATCTTTTTTATTCACAATTGTATTCCAATAACCTCTTTTGCATTCCCTGTAATCTGTGAAATTGCAACAAATAATTTTTTATCTCATGCACCCAGGTATTTATTTACACCATTGTATCATTTTTATGATTGTGTTTTTGTCTTTGTACTTCCACTACATTTCCGTTACGTACCCTCTTTTTGTTTGTAAACCACCACGAAGGTAGTTTGGCAGACAAATAAAGTCTGTTATGTGAATAGGTCTGACTTCTATCCAATATCTTTAATCGTATCTATAAAATAGAATAACTAAATACTGCAAATACATATGTGCAACTTACGTTTCGTAAATGAATCTCAAAGCACGATGCTGCGCAGGCGCATCAAAAAGGCAACTTCAAGTGTTGCCAGATCAGGTACTTTTCCCCCTTATTTTGTAATTTTTAATGACAGTGGGCGGGCAGAAAGGGATTTTGGCGATTGACATGTATAACAAAAAATAGCAAGGGGTGGTTGTGGAGCAGTATTTTTGTACAGTTGACGGCTTTTGGTCTGTGATTCACAAGTATACTATCAATCAAATTTGGCAACCCTAGCTCCTTTAAGAATTCAAATTTGTCGGTCAACTGCGTAGCACGCGTGCAAGGCTGGTATTGCAAAAAATATATTCCTTACAGATCGCAAGATTCTACGGATTATATTGCTGTATGGTTAAATGCAAATTCCTCAATGAACTGGTTTGGGTTTGGCTTCAACGGCTTTGGGCAAATACAAGGGCATGAAAAGTCGACTGTTGGAGAAAGTAACCGAGATGTCAAATTAACTAAACCAACAACGATAGATGTTAGTCGAAATTTCGAAACTACACAAATCTGTCAACAAAATAGTAATATCACGCACATCAGGGCGAGTTGGAGTCGAATAGTAGCTCTACATTCAAATAGTGAGTATGTTTAACTCTTCTCTGGTATATGGATTCGCAAGTCTGCGGTAGACCTACGGAAAGATGAGTGAGAATAGTGTAATAGTTACGTTTGACAGTTAAATTTTTTAAAAAAGGAATTAAGAACAGGCTCTTTTTTCTTTAACGGCTTGTACATAGTATGAAAAATAAATTTGTATATAGGATAGATGCTCTAAAATTAAACATGTAAAAATACTGATGCGTTTAAAAACATTTCACAAAGCAAAAAAAATGGTAACTGTATGACGATTATTCCAGTGCGCCACTATGCTTGCAGTCATCGACCGCAAATCGACTGCATTGTCTGTTTTGGTTTCAGGCCATGGAAGGCTGCGCCTTGCGGGTTTTGGAGTGGGGACCGCCACTCAGAGATGTGGCGTAGAGGACAGTCGAGAGTGCCAGGATGCCAACATCAGCGAGGAACATATGGCCCTGTCTTTCAGAGACAGAGTAGAGATCTGGAGCTTGCGAGAAAATAAACCAGAGTGGTGTACGGAGGTGAAGACATCTGACAATACTGGTATTGATTATTAATAACCGTATCGAGATGTAGTCCTCCAGTTCGACAACAGTATTGTTGTTATAGCATACTTGTAAGCAAACCTAAATATGTTAATGTCCTGTCGAGGTTGTAACCAATACCAATTTTTAATTTGATTGAAGATGTCTCTTACGTCAGTGTCCATTTGAAGGGGGATATTTTTAAGGATGAAAACAAAAGTATTAAAACAATGCGTGCCTCCATATACCCTCTAAATCCCTCTTCTTTTTGATAACTTTTAGACAGATGTGTGCCCACCCCAATGTGATGTATGTTATGATGACACCTGTCTCGAAAAATTAGTAAACGTTTAAGACAGTATGGCAATATACATACTTTTGGAATCCTCTTGTATTTTATAATTTTACTAAGAGGGCAGAAGTACAGAAAAGGATTGCAGTAATAAAGGGATACAAACAGGAAGGGCACTGACAGTCAACCCCTGGAATTGAGTGAATATAGTAATTTCCCCCCTCTAACCTCATCCACAGGCTATTGTGGAAGTGACTTGGGACAAGATTACACCCACTTAGATCCATGTACAGGTGTGAGACAAATATTAATATTTAATCACTATTTGAATTTAGATATTGTTGTCACTATTGTATTCCTGTGTGTGTTTTTAGGGCCCTCACTTGCTTTCCCGTTAGTTCCAGGAGGGTACATAGCTTCCAGGTCTCCGTTTTACCGTCCACTTTCCCCACAACTACTAGCGGTTAGCCTGGCATTGGGCACACAGCATGCTGTCCTTCTCAGTGCATCTGGAGTTGTTTACACCTGGGGCTCTGGCAGGTAAATACTGCAGATATCATACCTATTATGAAAAATAGGTATGATATGCTGTTACTGATGACGTTTATGTTTGGCACTTCATCTGACATGGCAAAAATTCAGGGGTGGGGTCATGTTTTTTTTTTATGTGTATTGTTCTGAAATCCCTGCCTTATGTCGCAGCCATGGGGAGCTGGGACATGGGGACCTGAGCCCAGTCGAGGAGCCCAGGGCTTTGGAGGCACTAATGGGGTTGCAAATGAGCAGTGTGGCAGCTGGGGGGTGGCACTCTGTTTGCATTAGTGGTATGTACGGACTGAGTGATGGATCTGGTAAAATGTAGAGTGATTGCATTATCAATGTGAACGTGACCACTGGTCTGGGCCACAGCTGGAGGAGACCTGTATGTGTGGGGTTGGAATGAGAGTGGCCAAGTGGGACTACCATCACGATCCCTGAGAGGAGGGCAGCTGAAGACCCAGTGTGCAGGTCAGCCTGGCTTAAATCTGTCTTGTATTTGTGAGGCAGGGCCACCAGCACAGCATGTTTTATACTCAGTGGACATAACTCAAACTGGCTGTGGTGCATGCATGCACGATGCTGAAAAGCGGCTAAATCAGCTAAGCTAGTTCCACTACATGTTTTCATTGAAACCCTCTATTCAGGGACTTATTTAGACCTGGGAAACCAGCTGGGTGCAATTAATAATCATTTTAACTGATTTTTATAGAGAATTTAGTTATTTGAAGACAAGTGCTAGTTTGCCAATATTCTTGGCCATGACTGTATTGAACATAAATTGATATTGTTTATCTGGTGTATGTTTTAGGTAGTGCCAGCACATGTAAAGACCAAGAAAACAGCGACGAGGTGTTCATATCAATCCAGGCCTTTCCAGCCCTGGTGGATGTCACAGAGTTATGTGAGGTTAGCAAGGTCAGCTGTGGGTCACGCCACACTGCTGCAGTCACAAGTAAGACCCCTTTACATAAGCTACCTTAAATGGCTAATTTAGGAGGAAAATTACAGTTAATTTTCTCTCTTTTTTCCAGGTAGTGGGGATCTCTACACTTGGGGCTGGGGTAAGCTTTAAAAATACTTCCTAAAAAATGTAACTTCTGCTGTAGATGGCTTTGTACTGCATAAACAGATGTTATGAATTCCTCTGTGGAATACATATACATGAATGGATAGATGGAGATTCCTTAGATACGTCACTGTTTCAGGTGAATACGGCCAGCTGGGACAGGGGAACGTGAGCAGTTCAGATGAGCCAAAACAAGTCAGGTTTTTCAAGGACCATGGGCTACGTGTGTTGGATGTAGTGTGTGGACCATGGAACACTTTTGTTTCTGCTGTCAAAGAGGACCCTCCTCATCCTGACGATTTATCCTCTGCACTGACTACATAAAAAACTGGTTTAATGGGTTGAGCATATGATAGTGTACTTTTGGATTGACTATTTTTATGGCAATTTCTCAGACCAATAAAAAAAAAATGTAACTTTGAATAAGACTTTTATTCTATACATTTTATATACATTTCAGAGAGCTGTTATTGCACATACAATGTAAAAATGGATTTTGATTCAATAGAAAATCAGAGAAAAAAGTGTAAAGGTTACATCTCATTATTGTTATTACAATGGGTAAAAATAGGAAAGGTATTGCCAGGAATATTGCTAGGACAGAATCCAAATCATCCATATTCTGGTATCCTTCAGTGATGGACTTCACAGCACAATCTTAAAAGAACTGTGAGAACAATGCAGAGCATTAGAAGGGAGACTTATAGATACAATGTTGAGATATTGTAGAGTATTCTAATCAAATCTATACTCACCTGACGAAATCTGGGGACCTTGAGATGACATGTTGAAACTCTGAAAGATTCACAGTCCCGTCTTTGTCTATATCTGACTCTTCCAGAATCTGCAATATTGTAAAGTGAATAATTGTAACTTGACTATAGCTGGAAACCTAAAAGGAATATTCATGTGCACCACAATCCCATTTCCACCCATGCTCTACCACTTTCACTCTAGGGAATCATAAGTGTCGGTTTCAAAAAAGTAATTGAAAGAAAAGTATTTTTGAATTGGTAACAGATTGTATTTTTCCTTTCAGATATATAAGTATTGATAAACTTGTGAATTCTTGTCATACAAGAGGACAAGTGAATACCAGTGAGATTTGGAAAACAAGTCAAATTGAGTGAAGCTGTCAATCAAGCCAAATACCCATTTTCATGGTCTCATAATTTGTCCTATTTTACAGGACACATTATCTGGCAACACTGTCCCTGATTGGAGATCTGTAACACATGCATGAAGAAAAATTCAAATCCTATCAGTGGTGTCACTGCAGATAAAAACAGTGCATGATGTAGTGCACAAAAGGTACTTATTAAATAACAAATCAGTAAAGATGGCACAAATATTGTTTAAGAGTCATACAGAGTGGGTACTACCTGTTTGCTGAAATTGGAATTAAAGGGACATTTGTAATATGGCTTGAGTATCTTAGAAGGTGCTGAAACCCTCTACTCTCAACCACAGTACTGGGGCATATCCGCTGCTGTACGCGTACACCCATTGCTCGTCATTTCTTTAGGCTAATGCTAAATGCTGCACGAATGTATTTGGGAGTGGTGTTGTTTCTCTGTGTTTCCGTGTTGATCCAGGGATATTGATATGGGCTGATGGTGACTTAGATATGTCAACATGTCATTCTTTTGTTGTTTGTGGTAAAACTGAACCAGTCCCACCCTTTAGTGGTTTACTAAAATGTGGTGATGGCCACTTTAAAGTCACTGAGTAATCTATACAGTTTTTCAGCTAGCCCTGCTGAACAATTTTTGTTAGGGCTACGGATTCACTTGCGGCCTACATGAACAATAATTAGCGAACCCTGTAAAATAAATATTCATTTGTCCAAGTGCATTATATCAAGTGCATTGTTATATTAACATGATCATCAGGGTGAGTGCACTTTTTCCCATTAGGCTACTTTAACCAAACTGGCTTTTTGATTTTATCCATATCTGTGATATATCTAATGCTTTCAAACTGAGTCATAATTGGACATTCAGATGAGATATATCCATCCTGCCCTGTCTTTCTGAAGTCTTCAAAAGTCTGGTAAGCAAACAGATCACCAACCATCTTGAGTCCCACCGCACCCTCTCCATTATGCAATCTGTCTTCCGTGCTGGTCATGGGTGCACCACGGCCACGCTTAAGGTCCTAAACGCCATCATAGCCGCAATCGATAAAAAACACTACTGTGCAACCATCTGCATTGACCTGTCCAAGGCCTTTGACTCTGTCAACCATTCTATTCTTATTGGTAGACTCAATAGCCTTGGTTTCTCAAATTACTGCCTCGCTTGGTTTACCAACTACATCAGATAGGGTGCAGTGCGTTAAATCGGAGGGCCTGCTGTCTGGACCTATGACTGTCTCTATGGGGGTACCACAGGGTTCGATTCTCGGGCCGACTCTATTCTCTCTGTATATAAATGATGTTGCTCTTGCTGCTGGTGACTCACAAATCCACCTCTATGTAGACGACACCATTCTGTATACAGCCGGCCCCTCATTGGACACTGCTTACAAACCTCCAGGAGAGCTTTAATGCCATACAGCACTCCTTCCGCGAACTACTACTGAACTCTGGTAAAACTAAGTGCATGCTGTTCGACCAATCGCTGCCCACACCTGCCCATCTGACTAGCATCACCACTCTTGATGGGTCTGAGTTAGAATATGTGGACACCTAAAAATATCTAGGTGTCTGGTTAGACAGCTCCCTCCAGACCCATATAAACCATCTCCAGTCTAAAATTAAGTCTAGGGTAGGCTTCCTTTTCCACAACAGGGCCTCCTTCACTCATGCTGTCAAGCATGCCCTGGTGAAAATGACCATCATACCAATCTTAAACTTCAGTGATATCATATATAGAACAGCTTCAAACTCTGTCCTGAAGCAACTGGATGTGGTCAACCACAGTGCCATCTGTTTTCCTACCAGAGCCCCATATCATACCCACCACTGCAACCTCAACGCATTAGTTGGCTGGCCCTCATTACACACCTGGTGCCTATCTCACTGGTACCAATTCATTTACAAGTGGTTGCTAGGCAAAGCCCCACTGTACTTAAACTCACTGGTCACCTTAGCTTTACCAACCCGCAGCCTGCACTCAAGCAGGTACATCTCTCTGGTCACCCCAAAAGCCCACACCACCTGGAACAAATTACAAAAAACCCTGAAACTGGAGACCCTCATTCCCCTCACTGCCTTTAAAAAACGTCTGTCTGAGCTACTGACCGTTCATTGTACGTGTTAACTCTCCTCCATCATGCACACATTGATCCTGCACATAGCTGCCCATTATCTCTGTCATGCCCCATGGCACATTTGCACTCTTATCTACACAATTGTCATACATTATCGCTCCTTTGCATTATACCATTTGCACAGGTATGCCCTAGTGTTATGCTCTCTATTGTCTTTGCCACACCACTTTTGCACACTAACTGACCTACCTCACAAAATACACCTCACTTTGCACAAACTGTATAACACCGTACTGCATTTTACACTTTTAGCTAGACTCTCTAGCACATTTGTACTTTTGCTATTGCCTTATCACTTTTGCTGTATATATACTCTGTACTGCATTTGTATTTTATACAGACTCTACTTCTTTTTGTATTTTGTACTCTATGTGTAACTGTATGTTGTCTTGCACGTTTGCGCTTTGTCTTGGCCAGGTCGCCATTGCAAATGAGAATCTGTTCTCAATCGGCCTACCTGGTTAAATAAAGGTTAAATAAAAAAATAAAAAAGATGATGCACCATATCCAGATACAATCAAGTTCTATGTAGCTCACCTGATAAGAACATGGCCCTTATTAGACCAGGGGTTGTGGGTTTGATTCCCATGGACGATCGATTTGAAAATGTATGCACTCACTACTACCACAGCAAGCTTCTCAAATGTATGGTATCTCAAATCTTCCTTAAGGTAAATATTGGCCATAATCTATTAACTTACATTGCTTATGAGCTGCCTCATCTCTTCAGGGGTAAGCCTTGTATCATCGGTCTCGCCGGTCAGACAGTTCACTAGCTTCTCCAGGTCCCCACTATCCAGAGTGCCATCGTCATCAAAGTCTGAATAGACAAAACAATGCTAATTTAAGGTTTTCACCAGCCCTCCACCCATGGCCAGAAAACCCTGAAAACTGTAGATGCATATACAGGTATTAAGACTGTCCCAAGCATACCCAACAATTGTATTACCAAAAATGCGGAACGCGTAGTGGGACTTGATTTCCAGTGTCGCTGAATCACTAAAAGCACTCAAGAGATCAAGGAAGTCCTCAAAAGTGAGGCTTCCGTCTTTTGGATCAGACGTTGAGAATACATGACAGATCCGCTTCTTGAAAGGGTTGGACTAAAGGATGGGGAAAGAACAAACATTCAGGAATAAAAATTTATTTAAAACATTTGTTACACTGCAATGGTTTTGAACAACATAGTGCCTTTAGAAAGTATTCAGACCCCATCACTTTCTCTACATTGTTGTGTTATAGACTTAATTTATAATTAATCACTTTTTTGCCATCAATCTACACAATGTCCTACAATGAAAAAGCTAAAACATTTTTAGAACTGTGTGCCAATTTATTAAAAATAAAAAAAACTCTTCATGAAAATATTTATTTAGACTATTCTGTACTTTGTAGAAGCGGCTTTTGTAGCAATCACAGCTTCAAGTCTTCTTGTGTATGCATCTACTAGTTTTACAGACCTTGATTTATGGAGTTTGTTCCATTGTTTTTTATAGATCCTTTCAAGCTGTGAGATGAAGAGCACCGGTTAACCATCTTCAGGTCTCTCGCACATGTTCAATAGGGTTCAAGTCTGGGTTTGTGCTGAGCCACTCACAGACATTCACAGACCTGTCCCCAAGCCACTCCAATGTTCCCTTGCCTGTGTGGTTCAGGTCTTTGTCGTACTGAAAGATTAATTGTCGGTCTAGTTTGAGGTCCTGTGCTCTTGATCAGGTTTTTTCAAAGACCTTTGTCCGTTCATCCCTAAATCCTGACTAGTCTCCCAGACCCAGCCACTGGGAAGGATCCCTATAGCATAATACCCCCACCACCATGCGTCACTGTAGGAATGGTATCAGCCAGGTGATGAGCGGTACCTTGCTTTTTTTGCCAGACGTAGCGCTTGACATTCAAGCCCAATCGTTTGACATTGCTCTCATTAGACCATATAATATTTTTCTGCATGCTCTCGGAGTCCTTCAGGTGGCTTATCATATGCCTTTTACTCAGGAGTGGCTTCTGGCCTGTTTGATGGAGTGTTGCAGGGATGATTGTCCTGACCATCCCTGCAACCCTTCTAACACCCAGGTGACAAGATGCATCTCTGCTGGGATGTTGGCCCACCATCTCAAACTTAACCTTGAAAAGCTGCTGAGCTGCTCTTCTTTTGTGGGAAGGCCTGTCCGCCGCAGGATCCATCATGGAAAACTGCAAGCGTTCTCCTCTTAGAGTGCAAAGAACCTAGACGACACAGTGTCGTTCTTTACTAACATCAAGGCAGTGAGTCTGACCATACCTCACTCAGGAAGATCAGACCCTACATCCCTACCCAGGCTCTTCGTTCAGCCACCTCTGGGCTCTTGGCTTTCCCGCTCCGTTCGGGGCAGTTCCTGATCCACACTGTCAAGTCTTTTCTGTTCTGCCACCTCAATGGTGGAACCAGAGTCTCTGCATACCTTCAAAAAAAATCTGAAAACTCACATTTTCATAGAGTACCTAAAGTAGTTCCACTACCACCACCTCTGTCTGTCTTTTAACTTTTTATGTTTATTATTTGATTATTATTATTTATTTGTCTCCTATCAGCACTGACCTTTGCCAATAACTAATTAATTCATTAGAATGCACTTACTACATAACTGTGTGGTTGTTTCACCTCATTACCTAAAACAGACTTTCTTTGAACTACTGGACTGTGACATTGCTTTGCGAAGTCTGATAAGGACGTTTTCAGTTGTTACATGTACATCTGAAACCTCATCACTGCTATCCCTGCATTTCAGTTGTACATTGTACCTCGCACCTTCAATTTGCCTTCATTGCACATTTAGAATTGCCATTTGTACTTGCATTTGCCTTCATTGCACATTTATACATCCCACCTATAACATACATTGTTCTTAATTTATTCACTTGTAAATTTTCTGCAATCTCCTATTTGCACTTCTGGTTAGATACTAACTGTATTTCATTGTACTGTACTTGTTCAATGAAAAATTTGAATCTAATCTAGCTCTTTTAAAATGTATGTATTTACTGTAACACTAGATAAAAGGGTCTGTTAAATCACTAAAATGTAAGTGTGGGACCGTATGTACTGCAGACGTGTGTGCCTTTCTAAATAACATCAAATCAATTAAATTTCCCAAAGGTGGACTCCAATCAAGTTGTACAGAAATGTCAGTGATAATCAAAGAACACTGCATGCATCAGAGCTTAATTTGGTGTCATGAGACAAAGGTCTGTGCATGATTTCAGCTCTTAACATTTTCTAAAAACATGTTTGTTATTATGGAGTTGTTAGTTCTTTGTTATTATGGGGAATTGAGTATAGATTGATGGCAAACAAAAATAATAAGAATAAAGTAGAAAAAAAAATGTTGAGAGATGGAAGAAGTCTGAATAATATCAGAAGGTACTGAAAATATGTACTAACATTAGTAATGCACTTATCTTTTTACCTTGAGTTCTGGCAGAGAAATTATTTTCACCATGGGCACTCTGGGATTGGGCAGGGTTCTGTCCTCTTTGGAGAGGAGTTCACTGAATCTCTTATGTGCCCTAAGGAACACACATCACACAACCTTAACTCTGCCTGGATGCATGTTGATGTTCAGCAAATCTACTTACTAGTACTACAGCGTTGCATGGTTGTAAGTGTAACTACAATAACCATCCATTCCAACCAACTAGTTCAAAGCAAATCAACCATCTTGTCAAACTTCCTTATAAATTGGACTTTAGTCCTTAACATAAGATAGGCCTATACTCAAAAATAATATATTGAAATAGATTAATAAAATGGAAATATATTTAAATATTTTGATTGAATATATTTCTAAAATACATGAATAAATAAAATACATTTAAATATTTTAGGGAAATGTGTGCAATTCACCCTGTAACCTTCTCTATCCAGATTGTCATGTGAAAACCTACTCACTTCCCATATATTTTTTTATATAAACAAGTGGAAATATATGAATGTGGACAAATCTGTAATATTTAAATATATTTCCCCACATATTTAAATATATGCACATATCAGTATACATTTTGATATCTATCATTTTGTACAAATTATATTCCAATATTACTTTTGCGTTTGGGGGATTAATTCAGTTCAAAATTAAGTTTGGCTCTGCTATGATGCAAACGATGTATTTACTATTATATCAAATAGAACATTAAAAACAGTAGAATCAGTGAATGTAATTCAGTTGAATAAACCTCGTTACTTACAACAGAATTTCTTGCTTTGTAAGAAATGTAAGCTCCTGGAGGGGAAGTGTTGATACATTCACATTATTTTCATGTATACCAAACGAAGTCCAAATTGATAATACAATTTTACCCTAACTTCACTTTGAAGTTGCGTCACACTTGCAATGCTGTGAAGTTGTATTAACCGTCGTCAAAGAAAGCAGACAATTTGTTTGTTAATATGGGCAATTATTCAAGCTGAACATCGACTCTGTATGTAAGTATATACGATACTATAAGTATAGTTGTCTGGATAACAAAAACTTTAATTCCATATTTAACGTTGGCCATTTGCTAACCTAACAACGCAAACAGTAATGCTAACGATGTCACAATAGCTACGCACTACTACTTCATAGCTAATCACTATATATTTCTTTCTTATTGCACCTGATATTCTGAGAGCAGATCCTTCCCTAATTGACTTGCTGTTGTTCCCATATTGTTGCCGTTTTCCTTCTTTCGTTTGTTTAATCAGCTAACTTGAGATGAAAAAACTTAATCCATCGACAACTTTCCAAAGTTATCTTAGCCAGTAAATTAGGCACTTCCCTTTCCTGAATGTACGTCATTTGAATCGAGTGCGCCAGCACCACACAACACCAGCGAGCCACGAAGACGAGCGGAAGATACTGTAGAACACATAACAGTTTGCCGGTGTGATAATCGCTTTTTGAAACCACTGTATAGGCAACTTCAGTGGTAAATAACAACTGTGTTGAAATTAGCTGAATTGACGGTTAGAGATATTGATGTTCATATGTAATTCATGAATAACAATGCTACTGACTTGGCGTGCTCATTCAACTGATTTCATTGTTGAAGCAAGGCGCATTACGACGTCTGTCCCAAGAAGCTAGCATAGCTATCGGTGCTACAGTTCTCTTTCCTACAATGGAGACCGACAAGTCGCTAACACTTTTTACCTACAGTAACCGGGATTTTGTTCACCATGTGCGCTGGTTTGGGTGCGAAGATAAAACGTCCTCTACGTCTACGTTTGACATAATACTAAAAACCGGCTGGACCGACCGGATGCGTAGAGGGTTCTTCCGTTATCACCTCAGCGACTTGGAGACCCGAATCCTACCTGGGCGGTATCGGTATGTCGCCCAGCTAAATATTCAAAGAGGAATAGAGAGAAGAAAACCTCAGGAAATATTAAGCATAAAACAGAACTTTGACAGCAAGCAGTTCAACTTCAACAAAATAAATCCAGAGGAAATTATTTTTGAGATGAGTAAGCAAATGCCCACCTCGCAGCACAAGGACCGGGATGCCTGTAAAGAAAGTGGACACCCAGGTGATGAGCTCAGTAGAATTATGGTGGTGGTCAATGTTAGCCCTTTGGAATGTGGCCACTGTTTATTTATTCCAGAGCCCACCAAATGTTTACCACAGGTCCTGACTCCCGCTGCCATCAAAATTGGAATTGAAGCTGTGCTCCTGAGTTCTGACCCAGGCTTTCGAGTGGGTTTTAACAGTCTAGGTGCATTTGCATCTGTCAATCATCTCCACCTCCATGGATACTACCTGAACCAGGAGCTACGTTTAGAAACTGCTTCAACCCTACCCTTAGTTCCTGAAAAAGGATTTTACCGAATGATCGACTTCCCCACTGGCTTGATGTTCTATACTGAAACTGAGGACCTTGAGAAAGTTGTCTGTGCCATTTGTCTGGTCACAGACTCACTGGTGGATGGAAATATGGCACACAACCTGTTTTTCACCCGAGGCTGTCCACCTGGGGAGTCTGATGTATGTGCCAGGAAGGGTGTGCGCATTGTTGTGTGGCCTAGAATGTCCTGCTTTGGTGCCAAAGATGAATCTGCCTTCAATGTGGCTCTGTGTGAACTGGCTGGACATTTACCATTCAAGAATAGACATGACTTTGAACATAGCACTGAAAATGATGTGATGGACATCATTCAGAGGTATCTGCTGCCTAATAAAGAATTTCTTCAGTTGGAACAGCAACTAACTGCACATTTACAGAAGTAGTTGAAATCCTGATTCTCAGAAGAGAAGAATCTGTATAATTTTATTCTTTAGACGTATCACTGTTGTATATTTTGCCTTAGCATATTTGGACATTGGGCTCTTAACTTTGCTAAGTTAGAGCCCAATAAAGTTGTGATGCTTCACAAGCATAACCCTAGATAGCTTCATGACTATATATAATGTTGAGGAACACTGCATCGTCAGGTTAAATGTGCCATTCCTATTAAATAAATGTCTGAATACAACTTTTTTCAGAACTGCATTAGATATCTGCTGAGTTGGACAGTGGGCAGCTCACTGTTCTTTTCTGTCTGGAGGTAATGTTATTCATAACCATTGAGATGTCTAATGTGTAAAAAGCTTTTCAGCTATCTTGTCATACCAGGACCCTTAAACCTCAAGATTAAAACTTAATTTATGACTATACAAGACTGTCCAAATAGAGTACATGCATTGTGCTTATTTTACACAATGGGCAATAAATAGCTCAATAAGTCTCAATGTTGTTGAAGAAATCTTCACTCAGTCAGAGAGAATGTCTTTACAACAGAATCATTTATTATCAAGCAACTGCTGGGAGCTTACGCACACAGTGAGACCATGGCATGAACTGTAAAACTACTAGCATCTATTGTATAGCACACAGATGAAGATTACACTGGCAGAAATAAAATGTCCTCCCCATGACTCTACACCTGTTTCAAGGACATCATTCAACTTCCAGACCTATAACTCTGGCGGTCTGCCCTGTGAGAACTCTGCTCATACTCTTACAATGAAAGAAAACCTTTACTGACCAAGCACTCCTCCCCTCCTTAATGTAATGACTTGTACTCATAGAGATTGCATTTGCATTCGCAGTACTTTCATTTTTCAGAGTAACATAAATTATTTCCTTTCCTCCTACTTTTCCCCCCAAGAAATGCATGTTTCAAAGAGCCTGTCTCATTCAAAACCTCCCAAAGATGAGTTAAGGCACTGCCAGAATGTTTCACCCTTTGATGCACACTGTTTTTTCTTAGGGACTTGGCTGACAGCAAAGATGTCTGTAACCAGAAAACACCCATCCTTTTTCACAGATTAAAAGTTCAGGAAGCTCATTTTTATCGAAGTTGCAGGTATACAAAAATAGTTAAAACCTTGCATGCTGCACTTTTATAATACTTGTACATCAAAGCCATTTGATGTACAGGTATTATAAAATAATCTAGAATTTGTTGCTAAAGAGCAGTAGCCTATATTTGAATGTTGACTTCATTTGTAGTTTCATCATGCCTTTTATTTCTACCATAGAAAATGTATCATTTTCTGACATGACAGTTTTATTCCCGCTACTGTACGCCTAAAACAAATAACATGAATCATTCAACCAACCATGATTGAATATATAGACCAGAGTATGGCTGTATAAATGTACCATACACTATTGCAGCGCCTGCTATCGTCTCCAATTTTATCTCAGTTTATTTCAAGGCAGAAAAACATGATCATAGAGTAACAAAATATTGAATAACAATTTATATTTCCAGAGAAGTGTGGGCTTATTTGCTTCCAATCTGCTTGAATTGACCGCGAATCTCACAGAATGTACGGCAAGGGTTTGGCACTGACAATGGCATGCATGTTGTTTGTAAAAAGTCACAGTAAAAGACTAAAACTTTCACCTCACACCATTACAGAAACTGAATTTTATCTTAGAAATGGTGTAGGGCAGTTTTCCAGGTGGGGTTGTAACAATGGAAACATCACTGCTTCACAGTTAGCTACATCATTGTGAGACCCAAGTTCAAAGCTTGCTTGTGGATTAGTCTAACTGCGGATGGCAGTACAATTTGCCAGTACCCTCTGGGTTTGGGGGGGGGTTAAAATCAAATATTGTTGCCTTGCCTCATCGCATTATAGCAGTGGGTTAGACTGCTGTAATGCTATATAGACTGATGTGAGCTCAAGGCAGAAGGCTAGAGAATGTGTTCCTTTTAGTGCGTGAGGATTTTGGTCTAGGCTTGATTGAGTGAGCAACGTGATAAGAACGAGAACGCCATTGGGTGTATTTCGGAAGACATATCTTGTTACCAACTGTCCAGATTCCATTAGGAGTTGCTGCGATGAAGCAGAGCTTTATGACAAATGCTATATCCAGAAATTGAGGAGATAAATGTGTTAAATAAAAAAAAATGGAAATGTCCATATAAATTGCATGCAACCGTTTGAAAAATCCCAATAATCTCTTGCACATGCAAACACTAAGAGTTCCACGTGCGCCAACATTTAGTGAAATGTATGGCTGATAAATGAGCCCAAAGATGAGTTGACAGTCAATTACCAAACTCCACATAAGCACATTATCACTGACCTAACTTTTTTCTATTCATCTCTTACGTAGTGACTCCAGCATTTAGGACTACAAAGATCTAGGTGAACAACATTACTGTTCATGACAGTGACCTGTATCCGAAATTAAAGCAGCTCCTTCCACTACATTTTGTATTGCAATTATTCCACTTGGACGCATTTATCCAAGCATAACTCTTTTAATCACATGATTGGGTAAAGTTTTGCTACATGAAAGGCACCCTATGACTCCTCATGTGAAATGTAAGACAGAAGCTACTGCTGAAACTCTTGTCACAATGACTGCAACAATACCCTTTACTTCCAGCATGAATCTTCATGTGCCTTTTCAGACTATTGCGAACACTGAATTCTTTGCCACATTCAGAACATATATACGGTTTCTCACCTGTGTGGGTTCTCATGTGCACAATGAGATCCCTATTGCTAGTGAAACATTTACTACAAATATGACAACACATCCTATCTGCAATGTGGGTTTGGATGTGATGTTTTGTACTTTCTGTGGACTCAAAACATTTTCCACACACACCACAAATATGTTCTTTCTCTCTTGTGTGAGTTTGTACATGTTTCATTAATGAGCCCATGTACTGGAAAGCCTTTCCACACACTTTACAACGACAAGGGGTATTGTCACTCTGCCTGTGCAATTTCAGATTGGACAAGTCAGGGTTTTTTCTGAACTTAATAAGAGATTTTTGTCCTTTAGCTGCCAACGTTTTCTTTGATCTGACTGGCGTACTACGTGACAGTGGACCTCCAATTCCCATCCCTTCAGCGTTTTTACTCTGAGCTGCAGAACAGTATGGATTTCCTGTAGACATATGCTGAGAATCACTGGTTGTTTCTGATACTGTGTAGTCCTCTCCACAAGTTTCTGTTTTGATATGTGCAGTTGAGGTGCTGGGCAGAAAGCTCTCCTCTTCTCCATCATTTTGAGCTTGATAAAGATGTGACGGCAGAGCTGAGATCTCACTATCACGTTCCATAAAAGTAGGAGTAAATATAGAGTCTTTCATGTCATCTTTTAGCTGCTCTTGCCACCGACTGGTCCTGGGTTCCTCCTGTTCTTCTTTAATTTGTTTAGGCTCTAGGTCCTTTCGTCCTAGACTGGGGATCCACTCCTGCACACAATCCTGTTCATCAGGGGGAACGTCCTCTTGAGAGATTTCTTGGAGCATGTCTGTTGGCAAGCAGAAAGGAATCTGTAAGTCTACAATACGCAAATAATAATAAACAACACAACTAAGTACCTGGACATGCTTATGTGTTTTCCCTATTCACTTCCCAAAAATAACGGTTGAATTGACAAAATGTTATCACATACCCGCCCTGTGTAGCTTTAAGAGCGTTATATCAAGTAGCCTCTGTAAACGGCCATTTTCCTCCTTTGAACGGGATACTTCTTCTGCTATCGTTTTTTCAACTGCCCCGAAAATCTCTTCAGCAGCAGCTATTAATCGCTCATTGAGAAACACTCTTAACCACTGTATTTTAGACATTGTTGCGAATATGTATGCTTAATTTGGTTCAGTGGCTACAGTAGCTAGCTGGTTCATGTCCGTGTCCCATCCCAAAACATCCCAAAAAAGTAAACATAACGTCCAGCCTTTCATTGAACAGAAGGTTATACACTTTGCCGTATCGCCATCTGCTGGAGTGGAGTACTACATGGTCCACCCATAGAAAAGGTACATTTCATACCGCATTATAAACTGGTTGCTTCGAATCCCAAGTGCTGATAGGCTAATCGCCGGGATATATGAGTGCGTATACCACGGGTATGACATCACTTTTTCCCGCTCCAGCTGCTTTGGTTATCAGTTTATAATTACTATAAGGCACCTCAGAGTTTTCTTTTGTTGTTGTAAATCTTCCAGACAGATTTAACAGACACCTAATGACATCACACCTTATACGACAGTTGGCAACGAACAACAACATAAGCAAATACTTATTAGTAGAAATTACATGTTTTCTTTAAATTTGCTTGTTTTATTAATGAATTTTGCATTTTCATGTTTTGGTTGCTACAAACGCCACCCAGTCTTTCCTTTGACTAAATCTACAGCTGTGCTCAAAAGTTTGCATACCCTTGGAGAATTGGTACCATGTACCATTTGTAAAGAAAACATGAGTGAGCAGGCAAAACACATCTTTTATTTCCAATGGGATTCACATTTAACTGTAGGTCATAACAGAATGGCACAATCATAAAACAAAACATGGCAACAAAGAAAAAAATGAACTGACCGCTGTTCAAAAGTCTGCATACACATAGTTCTTAATACCATGTATTGCTCCCTTTAGCATCAATGACACCGTGCAGTCTTTCGTAATAGTTGTCTGTGAGGCCCTGAATTCCTGCAGGTGGTATAGCTACCCATTAATCTTGGCAAAATGCTTCCAGGTCATGCAAAGTCTTTGGTCATCTTGCATGAACCGCACATTTGAGATCTCCCAGAGTGGCTCGATGATATTAAGGTTGGGAGACTGTGATGACCACTCCAGAACCTTCACCTTTTTCTGCTGTAACCACTGGAGTGTCAACTTGGCCTTGTGCTTAGGGTCATTGTCATGCTGGAATGTCCAAGAGCGTCCCATATGCAGCTTTCGTGCAGAAGAATGCAAATTGTCTGCCAGTATTTTCTGATAACATGCTGCATTCATCTTGCCATCAATTTTCATAAGATCCCCCATACCTTTAGAGCACACACACACCCAAAACATCAGTGAGCCCCCACCATGCTTCACAGTGGGGATGGTATTCTGTTCACTACAGGCCTTGTTGACCCCTCTCCAAACAGAGCGCTTATGGTTGTGACCATAGAGCTCTCTTTTGATCTCGTCACTCCAAATTACAGTGTGCCAGAAGCTATGAGGCGTGTCAAGGTGTTGTGAGGCGTATTGTTACTGGGCTTTTTTGTGGCATTGGCGCCGTAAAGGCTTCCTTCCGGCCACTCGACCATGCAGCTAATTTTTGTTCAAGTATTGTCGTATTGTGATCCTTGAAACAACCACACTGTCTTTTTCCAGAGTAGCCTGTATTTCTCCTGAGGTTACCTTTGGGTTTTTCTTTGTATCCCGAACAATTGTTCTGGCAGTTTTGGCTGAAATCTTAGTCTAACTGACCTTGGCTTGGTGTCAAGAGATTCCCGAATTTTCCACTTCTTAATAAGTGATTGAACAGTACTGACTGGCATTTGCAAGGTTTGGATATCTTTTTATATCCTTTTCCATCTTTATAAAGTTCAATTACCTTGTTACGCAGGTCTTTTGACAGTTCTTTTCTGCTCCCCATGTCTCAGCATCTAGCCTGCTCAGTGCATCCATGTTAGAGCTAACAAACTCATTGACTGTTCATACACAGACACTAAGTGCAATATAAAAAGCCACAATTAAATTCACCTTTAATTGCCATTTTCACCTGTGTGTCATTTTGTGTGTCTGTAACAAGGCCAAACATTCAAGGGTATGTAAACTTTTGATCAGGGCCATTTGGGTGATTTCCGTTATAATTATGATTTAAAAAGGAGCCAAACAACTATGTAATAATAAATGGCTTCATATGATCACTATCCTTAAATAAAAGACAGTTTTTTTGCATGATCAGTTATATTTTCAAAATCACTGCCAAAATTTACTGGGTCGTGTCTGTTGAAATCAAAACATGAGAAAGCATACATTGATTAATAAAACATATTTCAACTCTTATTATTTGTTCTTCGTTCCCTTTTAACATATCGATACTTATAGGGTGGTAACGTGCTTTTCTCTTGTAAGTCCTTTCCCTGCATTTCACATGCCAGAAAATTAGAGCAATTCATGCTTAAAAATAACAAAAGTAGAAATTATATGTTTTAAACACATTAGTATAAAATATATAACATATTTCACGGTTTGGAGTCTGTACATTGCCAACAACGTTTCAATTTTTATATCTAAACCAAGATAGCCCACTATCTTCAAGCCAAATAGACAAAGCCTGGGAAAGGAAGTGGTCAGAGCCAATCATGTTTGCGAGATCATATTTGGCAATATTGACATGTTCTGTTAGGAAACACTGTGAAATGTGTGAAATAACTCAAATCGTAATTTACACCTAAAGAAAAACAGATTAGTCAAAAATGTACCTTTTTGTCACGATCAAAACCACTATGTTTGGCGAAAGCCCAACACTGGCTACCACCAAAGACCCAAATCCCAACAGTCAAGCATGGTGGTGGGAATGTCAAGATCTTTTCCTTCTCTGGACCAGGTCTACTGTACATCGTTAATGGAACCCTAAATTCTGAGATAAACCAGATCGTTGAATAGCACGTCAGGACATTAGTTAAGGACCTATAGCAAGACAATGATCCAAAGTTTCAAGGTTTATTTGTCAAATGCACTGAACCACACAGCGTCATCCTGTACAATGAAATTCACATGGCACCCGACAAACTATGTAGTTGGAGTTAGGAAGAAGAGTATATAAGCAAAAATATAGCTAGACAGAAAATAATAATAAAATAAAGCAACAATATACATAACTCTGTACACTAGCAGCAATTTAAAAAAGAGTACTGTAAACTAGCAGCAATCTGGGTAGTATTTTGATAGAGCAGGCAAACTGGGTAGTATTACTGAAAAAGTAGATATGGCAGTGATATTTATTACAGTCTGACCTAGCAGCGATTGATAGAGTTATTGAAATATTAGATACAGTGGATATAAAAAGTCTACACACACTGTTAAAATGTCAGGTTCATGTGATGTAAAAGAATGATACAAAGATAAATCATGTCAGAACTTTTTCCACCTTTAATGTGACCTATAACATGAACAATTCAATTGAAAAACAAGCTGAAATCTTTGAGGGGGAAAAATAAAAAACTCACAATAACCTGGTTGCATAAGTGTGCACACCCTTAAACTAATACTTTGTTGAAGCACCTTTTGATTTTCTTACAGCACTCAGTCTTTTTGGGTAGGAGTCTATTAGCATGGCACATCTTGACGTGGCAATATTTGCCCACTCTTCTTTGCAAAAGCACTCCAAATCTGTCAGATTGCGAGGACATCTCCTCTGCACAGCCCTCTTCAGATCGCCCCACAGATGTTCAATTGGATTCAGGTTTGGGCTCTGGCTGGGCCATTCCAAAATGTTAATCTTCTTCTGGTGAAGCCATGCTTTTGTGGATTTGGATGTGTGCTTTGGGTCGTTGTCGTGCTGAAAGGTGAACTTCCTCTTCATCTTCAGCTTTTTAACGGACGCCTGAAGGTTTTGTGCCAAAATTGCCTGGTATTTGGAACTGTTCATAATTCCCTCCACCCTGACTAAGGCCCCAGTTCCAGCTGAAGAAGAACAGCCCCAAAGCATGATGCTGCCACCACCATGCTTCACTGTGGGTATGGTGTTCTTTGGGTGATGTGCAGTGTTGTTTTTGCGCCAAACATACCTTTTGGAATTATGGCCAAAAAGTTCAACCTTGGTTTCATCAGACCATAACACATTTTCCCACATGCTTTTGGGGGACTTGATGTTTGTTTTTGCAAACTTCAG
>JACXGI010004809.1:0-21278 GCA_016801175.1 Esox masquinongy
CACAAGGAATGCGACAGCTGAAACCCATGTCTTGCATACGTCTGTGCGTGGTGGTTCTTGAAGCACTGACTCAAGCTGCAGTCCACTCTTTGTGAATCTCCCCCACATTTTTGAATGGGTTTTGTTTCACAATCCTCTCCAGGGTGCGGTTATCCCTATTGCTTGTACACTTTTTTCTACCACATCTTTTCCTTCCCTTTGCCTCTCTATTAATGTGCTTGGACACAGAGCTCTGTGAACAGTTAGCCTCTTTAGCAATGACCGTTTTTGTCTTGCCCTCCTTGTGCAAGGTGTCAATGGTCGTCTTTTGGACAGCTGTCAAGTCAGCAGTCTTCCCCATGATTGTGTAGCCTACAGAACTAGACCGAGAGACCATTTAAAGGCCTTTCCAGGTGTTTTGAGGTAATTAGCTGATTAGAGTGTGGCACCAGGTGTCTTCAATATTGAACCTTATCACAATATTCTAATTTTCTGAGATACTGAATTTGGGGTTTTCATTAGTTGTCAGTTATAATCATCAAAATTAAAAGGAATAAACACTTGAAATATATCAGTCTGTGTGGAATGAATGTATACATTATACAAGTTTCACTTTTGGAATGGAATTACTGAAATAAATCAAAACTTTTTGATGATATTCTAATTATATGACCAGGACCTGTAAAAGGGTCACGTAATACAATTCTTCTTTTAAATGTGCGATTCATGGTATAACAGAGTGGATATATATTGTTGTGCGACGGCTGAAATGTACCGAGTGGATAAATATTGGAACATCCGAGAGGGAAATTGAACCCGGGTCAAAATATTGAAGGTGGGGGATGTTCCCACAACACAGGGCTTGCTGGTTGTCAGTCCACCTCCGTATCGTCTCCAAATGCAACTTTTAACCCAGCCATTACATTTTTGCTTAAATAACGTGGGCAACAGAATGTTTATTAACAGAACTAAAGTGTACTCTTGTACAAAGACTACTGTGGATGGTCGTCCATACAATAACAGTTGAAAAGCTAACCACTACGCAATGTGAACTACAAGGAAATCAAAAGCATTGGCTGAATCTCAAATCGCATACTACAAGTACGTACTTTGTGGATGATGGTGAAGTACATACTGTTTTGTAAGCTAGTATACCAATATTGGGGCCAATTGGGACATACTACCTCATCAAAAAATTGTGTCTCAACATTAGATAATTTTGTCACACATTAACATCAAGCCACGTTTGAATACTTAGCTAGACACCATTAATCATTGTGTTAAACTGACTAACATTTCCTATTAAGTTTACTTCCACCACAAATAGCATCTATGAACTGTATGGCTTTTATTATCCAGTAATAAGCCTACTAGTATATACTTACTACTTGGAATAGTTATAAGAATTTAGCAATTGCTAGCAAGACTGAAGATGAACTTTACACTGCCAAAGCTATTTAATTTCATGGCACAACAGCATTCTTGAATGACATTGATACAATAACTATTAATATAGCTGACGATAACCAACTTTTTCATCAAGTGAAAAGGCTAGAGAATCGTGGAAACCCCTCCTCTTTTACTGCGCAAGGGGCTGTGGTCTATATTACCCTAAAAAGCATGCACGAATGCATACTTCAAAAATCCACCAGAAATAGTCGCCGTAAACAGTTTAATTTTAGGCTTACTACAACGTAGCTACTGCAGCTTGTAGCAAGCAAAGTTTGTCTATCCTGAACAAATCCTAATGCATACTTTGTTCTATCTGTGGCGAGGATCGAACACCGATCGCCCACATGTCCACTACGCTATTTAACAAGGGGAAAGCAGTCAGTCACTCACTCAGTAAGAGACATTTGCTCTCCTTGGCCGGCTCCGCTAACGCGGCCCAGCAAAAAATCTAATCTCTCAGGGACCTTGTTGCACTACTCTCTTTGTACCACTGGACTCTGACATTGCTGATAATGTGCTGATAAGTCTGATAAGGACGTTTTCAGTTGTTACATGTACATGTCTGCCCCGGGAACCTCATTGCTGCTATCCCTGCATTTCAGTTGCACATTCTACACTGCACCTTCAATTTGCCCTCATTGCACATTTGTGCTTGCATTGCTATTTGTACTGCATTTGCCTATACATCCCACTGGTAACACACATTAACATACATTATATTTAATTGTTTCACTTGTAAATTTACTGCCCTCTTCTATTTGGATTTCTGGTTAGATGCTAACTGCATTTCGTTGTACTGTAGTTCTACTTGTTCAATGACAATAAAGTTGAATCTAATCTAATGTGCCATTGGAACACAGGACTGAGGGTTGCTGATAATGGGCCTCTGTACGCCTATGTAGATATTCAATTCAAAATCAGCTGTTTCCAGCTACAGAACAGTAATTTCCAACATTAACAATGTCTACACTGTATTTCTGATCATTTTTTTTATTTTAATGGACAAAAAATTGCTTTTCTTGCGTGAACAATGACATTTATACCTGACCCCAAATATTTGAACGGTACAGTTCTGTAATGTATATTAATAAAGCATGCTAGGATTTAATTAAATTAATCCATTGGGGTTTTTTTTAGTTTAAAGATGTCTTCAGCACTCACCGAGTTCATGTTGTTTCATGTAACTTCGCGGAATATTTTCTTTCATGCACTCCACTAACATATTCTCAACTGCCCCGAAAATCTCAAAAGCAGCCGCTGTCAAGACCTCATTCAAAAACACACGAAACGACACTAGTTCTGACATTTTGGTCGACTGAGAGCTAATACAGAAACAGATAGAACAAAGAGCTAGTTATATGTGGCTAGTGATGGGTCGATCGATTGAAACGGAAGCTCAGACGCACCGTTCAGTTTTCAACCAGATACAGATTCGACAATCCTTTTTTGTTGTTGATTCGACATAACTGTGCCCAAGCTCGTGCGTGCTCGTGAGAACAGCACGTGACTAATTACGTCCAAAGCTTCCTTGGATTACATGCTGTTACACGCTGCTCCTAGGGGGCCAAGATGGCGTCGCTGGGAGGAGGCTCATTATAATAATTAAATTAGACAATACTATTTTTATTGTTTGCAACATATACGGGTATAATTCACACTCTAATAATAAGATCCTCTATGGTTCATTCTGTGACAAGATAAAAGAGATCATATGTAAATTCAGTAATCTTATAATGTCTGGGGACTCCAGATGATACCGCTGACAGATTTTCCCCCAGAATTAACCATACCCTCCAGAACAGCAACATATCCTCAGTCTGCAATGACCTCAATGTGTTTGGTAAATGGAGATATTTCATTCCAGACCTCAAAGAGTATACTTGGAATATTAAGACAATGACTCTGAAATACAGAATAGACCTTTTTCTAATTTCCCTTCTCTGTTACAGCATGTCGTAGACAGCCCATCACCTGTTCCTTTTTCAGAACACTTGCTGATCTCCAAGACCTTGCAAACTACCCAGAAATCTAATGGAATTAGATGGTTTTGGAAGTTAAATAACATTAGATTAGATTCAACTTTATTGTAATTGAACAAGTACAGTACAACAAAATGCAGTTTGTGTCTAACCAGAAGTGCAAATAGAAGAGGGCAGAACATTTACAAGTATTAAGTATATGTATGTACAATTGGTATGTATAGATGTGCAATTAATGCAAATGCATTACATATGGCAATTCTAAATGTGCAGTGGAAGCAAATAGAGGAGGGCAAGTATTAAGTATAATGTATGTACAAGTGGGATAATAGTTGTGCAGGTACAAGTAGAAATTCTCAGGGGCATTCAGAATTTGCAATCGAGGCAAATTGAAGGAGTAGGGCAGCATGTGCAACTGAAATGCAGATATAGCAGCAATGAGGTTCACGAGGTAGATGTGTGTGTAACCACTGAAAATGCAAGTACAGTGGCAGTTCTAAATGTGCAAGTTGAAGGTGCAAGTCGACATGGAGTCCAGGAATAGCAGGAATGACACATAGACAACTGAAAACCTATCAGTTACTTACCTTATCAGACTCAAGGCAGTGACAGAGTCCAGTAGTACAAAGGGTGGGTGTGGTTAATGATGGGTCACAGAGTTCAAAATGCTTTCATTTTAATAAAACTGATTTCTTTAGCAAAACATATTCTCCTCCCATATGGCTCTAGGCATGGTATTACATGCGAGTTATTTAAATTCAATATTAGATGTATAGCAATCAAACGGGAAAGGAAATTAAACAATTGAGGAACCTCAGAGAAAAAGACAATGTGTTAACTTGACTCAGTTTTAAAAAAGGATTCTCTCTCTGAATCTGATGAAGCTGATTTACGAACCCCACTGTTAGAGTCATTATTAAGAGCTGGAACATCATTATTTGGACCTGGAGCATCATTATTTAGAGCTGAAGCATCATTATTTAGAGCTGGAGCATCATTATTTGGACCTGGAGCATCATTATTTAGAGCTGAAGCATCATTATTTAGAGCTGGAGCATCATTATTTGGACATGGAGCATCATTATTTAGAGCTGGGGCATCATTATTTAGAGCTGGGGTGTCATTATTTAGAGCTGGAGCATCATTATTTAGAGCTGGAGCATCATTATTTAGAGCTGGAACATCATTATTTAGAGCTGAAGCATCATTATTTAGAGCTGAAGCGTCATTATTTAAAGCTGAAGCGTCATTATTTAGAGCTGAAGCGTCATTATTTAAAGCTGAAGCGTCATTATTTAGAGCTGAAGCGTCACTATTTAGAGCTGGGGTGTCATTATTTAGAGCTGGGGCATCATTATTTACAGCTGGAGTATCATTATTTAGAGCTGGAGCATCATTATTTAGAGCTGAAGCATCATTATTTAGAGCTGGGGCATCATTTTGTAGAGCTGAAGCGTCATTATTTAGAGCTGGGGTGTCATTATTTAGAGCTGGAGCATCATTATTTAGAGCTGGAGCATCATTATTTTGAGCTGGAGCGTCATTATATAGAGCTGGAGCGTCATTATTTAGAGCAGGAGCGTCATTATGTAGAGCTGGAGCATCATTATTTAGAGCTGGAGCATCATTATTTAGAGATGGGAAAAGGGGTCTGTTTTAGATCAAGAGCCAAGTGGATTGAGGAAGGGAAATTATATTTTTTCGAATTGGAAAAAATCAACTATAAAAGAAAATCCTTGTCTGTACTTAGAATTAATAACATGATCCTGAAAAATATTTACAAAACATGCGTTGCTATATGCCTTTAATTGATGAAGAGTTTAAAGTTTATTGTGAGTCTCCATCAACAACACAGGACATCAACAAAGCTCATGGACATCAGAACAAAGGTAAAAGGTAAATCATTGGGTTCCTGATGGATTATCCTTAGAGTTTTATGTAAATTTTTGTCAAATACTGAAAGAACCGATTCTTCTGATGTTTCTATAGTCCCTGAAAAACTGACAAATTGTTTCCACTGAAACAAGGCCTGATTTCATTGGGTCCAAAGCCAGAAAATTGAAAATTGGAGACCCATCACTTTATTAAATATAGATTATAAATTTATTGCGTTTATATATGCTAATAGACTTAAACAAGGCCTAAACAAAATCTTACCAGAAATGCAAACAGAAATATTAAGTATATGTATATTACAAGTGGAATGTATAGATGTGCAGTGAAGGTAAATTCAGTACAAATGGCAATACTAATGTGCAATTAAGGCAAATAGAGGAGGGCAGAAAATTTACAAGTATTAAGTATAGTGAATGTTGCAAGTGCGATAATAGTATTAAGTATAGTGGATGTTACTAGTGGGATAATAGTATTAATTATAGTGTATGTTACAAGTGGGATAATAGTATTAGTATAGTGGATGTTACTAGTGGGATAATAGTATTAAGTATAGCGGATGTTACTAGTGGGATAATAGTATTAAGTACAGTGGATGTTACAAGTGGGATAATAGTATTAAATATAGTGGATGTTACAAGTGGGATAATAGTATTAGTATAGTGGATGTTACTAGTGGGATAATAGTATTAAATATAGTGGATGTTACAAGTGGGATAATAGTATTAGTATAGTGGATGTTACAAGTGGGATAATAGTATTAAGTATAGTGGATGTTACTAGTGGGATAATAGTATTAAGTATAGTGGATGTTACTAGTGGGATAATAGTATTAATTATAGTGTATGTTACAAGTGGGATAATAGTATTAGTATAGTGGATGTTACTAGTGGGATAATAGTATTAAGTATAGCGGATGTTACTAGTGGGATAATAGTATTAAGTACAGTGGATGTTACAAGTGGGATAATAGTATTAAGTATAGTGGATGTTACAAGTGGGATAATAGTATTAGTATAGTGGATGTTACAAGTGGGATAATAGTATTAAGTATAGTGGATGTTACTAGTGGGATAATAGTATTAAGTATAGTGGATGTTACTAGTGGGATAATAGTATAAAGTATAGTGG
The DNA here is from genome assembly GCA_016801175.1 of Esox masquinongy. Taxonomy (NCBI): domain Eukaryota; kingdom Metazoa; phylum Chordata; class Actinopteri; order Esociformes; family Esocidae; genus Esox; species Esox masquinongy. The sequence goes on from JACXGI010004809.1 coordinate 6,435, forward strand.
ATGTTACAAGTGGGATAATAGTATTAGGTATAGTGGATGTTACAAGTGGGATAATAGTATTAAGTATAGTGTATGTTACAAGTGGGATAATAGTATTAAGTATAGTGTATGTTACTAGTGGGATAATAGTATTAGTATAGTGTATGTTACAAGTGGGATAATAGTTGTGTGGGTACAAATGGCAAATTCTAAATGGCATTCTATATGTGCAATCGAGGCAAATTGAAGGAGTCAGGTAGCATGTGCAACCGGGATGCAGAGATAGCAGCAATGAGGTCCCTGAGGTAGACGTGTGTGTAACAACGGAAAAATGCAACTACGATGGCAATTCTAAATGTGCAATGAAGGCAAATTTAAGGTGCAAGGCGGCATGTTCAGCTGAAATACAGGGATAGCAGCAATTCGGTTCCAGAGGCAGACACACACCTGTACAACTAAAAACGTCCTTATCAGACTTTGTAAGACAGTGTCAGAGTCCAGTAGTACAAGGGGAGTAGTGCAACAAGGTCTCTGAGAGGCGGTGCTAAGCGGTGGGCGGGAGGGTGTGGTTAGTGATGGGTCAGAGTTCAGCAGGGTTACAGTGGATGGGAAGAAACTATTCCTGAGCCTGCTGATGCAAGGACCAAGAGACCTGTACTGCCTGCCTGATGGTAGCACTCATACGTCTATTTCCCAAAGACAACCTCTGGATATGATGCTGAGCACGTGCACTCAACTTCTTTGGTCGACCATGGCGAGGCCTGTTCTGAGTGGAACCTGTCCTGTTAAACCGCTGTATGGTCTTGGCCACCGTGCTGCAGCTCAGTTTTAGGGTCTTGGTCTTCTTATAGCCTAGGCTATCTTTATGTAGAGCAACAATTCTTTTTTTCAGATCCTCAGAGAGTTCTTTGCCATGAGGTGCCATGTTGAACTTCTAGTGACCAGTATAAGGGAGTGTGAGAGCGATGACACCAAATTTAACACACCTGCTCCCCATTCACACCTGAGACCTTGTAACACTAACGAGTCACATGACACTGGGGAGGGAAAATGGCTAATTGGGCCCAATTTGGACATTTTCACTTAGGGGTGTACTCACTTTTGTTGCCATCGGTTTGGACATTGATGGCTGTGTGTTGAGTTATTTTGAGGGGACAGCAAATTTACACTGTTATACAAGCTGTACACTCATTACTTGATAAATCATGCAATAACAAGTATATGGACTGGTTCTCCACTCAAAAGGAAATCCTAGTGGAACTCTTTCACATCTGACATTAATTGGGTTAAGCCTGGATGACACCTCAAAGTATTTGTCTCCCAAATAAATTTGAAGTACACTTTAATATATATTTTAATAATATACCACTGTAATGGATTTCTAAGTATTCTGATATTGATAATATTTGTATGTTTTGTAATAATAACAATGAAAATCGTATTCATCTATTTTTTGACTGCTGCTACTTAATTCTGGAATAAACTTGGTGACATAATTTTTTATACAATTAACCAGCCCTATGCTTTTATTTTAAAAGATAATATCTGCTATTACTCTACTCCAAACATATTCTTTGACTCCTCTATACATTTTATTATCCTTGCTGCCAAATGTTTTATCCGTAAACAGAAATTCCAAAAGAAAATTCCGAAATATAATGTATTCCTAGCGGATTTTTAATTTTTAAGAAATCCCTTAAGACAAAAACAAAAAAATGTATTCCTATTATCTCACTTTGAGACTATTTTTCATGGGAATTCTGATTTGAACTAAGTAGTTTTATTTATCCTTCTTAATTCACAATGATACATGTTTATTTTATTGCTTAATATCATATTGGTCTGCATTAAGATGAAGTTGTCATGTTTGCTTGTTTTCGTTTATGGTTTGTACTGTACAGTTCACACTCATTCATTAAGAAAAAAACAGGAAATATAATTTATAAAGAGGTCCCGCCCACTTCTAGCTCCTGATATGGCGCCACTGGCTCACTGCTCGCCATGAAATAAACAAACCTTTTTGCAATCTTATGCTCCATAGCTCATCACCACTCTTTAATACTGGGTAATTCCACTTGCTGACAGAAACAATGAGTCATTCCAGCTTCAGGTCGGCACAAGTAAAACATTTAGGGAGAAGAGTTCATGTAAGAGTCAGAAAGTGGATTTTTAGAGCGCGATGACATTTATTCAGATAGATATACTTTCAGCGGAACATAGATGTATGACCCATTACTAGAATTAATTAATGTAATACAGAAAATAACATTGATAAATCCATAAAGTGGTATATGGTTACAAAGGAACAATGTGGGAGTTCATAATGAATGAAAGCAACATTACAGGTCTGTTTGTAACACTTCTGCCACTGTGGCAGTCTTGGCCCAGGTAAATTAACAAATTATTATCAAGCCAAACAGCCTATGTACATTTAATAAATGGCCTATGTACATTTAATAAACAACAATGTATTTAAAAAAACGGCCTATGTACATTTAATAAACAACAATGTATTTTAAAAAACGGCCTATGTACATTTAATAAACAACAATGTATTTTAAAAAACGGCCTATGTACATTTAATAAACAACAATGTCTGCTGTGAAAGTGCTGTAATGTAGACATCTTATTGTACAACATCACTCCCAAGGTGAACTTTAAACTTTCCCTAACAACAGGGTTCCTGTATCCGGTAATCAGAGAGCAGAAGGAACAGAGCAAGCTGGACATAGGTTTATAATATATCAACCCAATAACCATCCAGTTCCTCTCCTTCAGAGACAACCAATATATCAGGGCCAAATCTGGATATTATATTCAATTGGCTAATGGTCTCTCTGATAGTCCCCCTTTAAGCCAATCCATGAGCACCCTCTAGTGTTGACTTCAGGGTACTCCTCAGTACTCTTCAGGGTACATCTTAAATGAGTTCAAAGCGATTTCTCCCATTCACAGCAAAATTGTTTCTCTGTATCTCTCCTTTGTGAGTCAGTTTATGCTGCTTTAGGTGTTGTCTGTACATAAAGCTTTTGCCACAGTCAGCACAGCGAAATGGTTTCTCTCCTGTGTGTGTTAGTTCATGCTGCTTTAGGTGATGTCTGTACATAAAGCTTTTGCCGCAGTCAGCGCAGCTAAATGTTTTCTCTCCTGTGTGAGTCAGTTTATGCTTTGTTAGGGTCCCTCTCTGACTGAAGCTTTTGCCACAGTCAGTACAGCTAAATGGTTTCTCTCCTGTGTGAGTCAGTTTATGCTGCTTTAGATTCCGTCGTTTACTGAAGCTTTTCCCACAGTCACTACAGCTAAAGTGTTTCTCTCCTGTGTCAGTCAGTTCATACTGTGTTAGGGTCCCCTTCTGACTAAAGCTTTTCCCACAGTCACCACAACTATATAATTTCACTCTTGTGTGAGTCAGTTTATGCTTTGTTAAGGTCCCCTTCTCACTGAAGCTTTTCCCACAGTCATCACAACTATATAATTTCTCTCTTGTGTGAGTCAGTTTATGCTTTGTTAAGGTCCCCTTCTCACTGAAGCTTTTCCCACAATCACCACATCTAAATGGTTTCTCTACTGTGTGAGTAAGTTCATGCTTTGTTAAGGTCCCCTTCTCACTGAATCTTTTCCTACAGACACCACAGCTAAATTGTTTCTCACCTGTGTGAGTCAGTTTGTGCCGCTTTAGGGTATATCGGCGATTGAAGTTTTTCCCACAGTCACCACAGTTAAATAGTTTATCTCCTGTAAGAACCAATTTATGCCTGTTCAGGTTCTGTCTGTGACTGCATGGTGGGTGGCGGTCAAGTCCCATTGGGTCTCTGCTTGTGACTGCACTCTGGTTGGAGGCATTGGTTTCATTATTTGGAAGCTCACAGGAAAAGTCGAGACAATTTAGGTGGGTCATATAAAACGTTTTATGATCCCCTGGTTGAAATTCCCTCTCTCCGTTCTCCACAGTCTGGGTTTGGGGAACAGAGTAGAGTGGATCATCCTGATCACATTCACTTTTCACACAGGAAGGAGGGATTATGAATTCTATGATATCAGACTCCACCCCTCGATCCTGCTCTTCCTCCTGATTGGTCCTGAGTTCCTCCTGTTCCTCTTTAATCTGTGTGGGTTCTGGGTCCTCCTCCCCCAGACTGGGGCTCCTCTCCTGCTGCTGCTCAGAGGGAACCTCCTCTTCGGAGGGAAAGAAGGGCAGGGAGTCTGGAGAGGAGGAGCAGAGAGTAGAGAAATGTGTTATAGATTCATTGGGTCTTTGTGGCGAATTCAGTCTTTAGACATGCCTGAGTGCATATAGCTACGTATATCCTGTCATTAACTCAGGCTCTCCTGGTACAAATATCCAGATGTTTTGTCTAAACTTTAATTAATATTTCATTAATGCAAACACACTAGACCAACCACACATACTACACTAAAACACATTCATACACACACACACACTGCTGCTACGATTTCTGTAATTACAGAGTTAATTTTTCTGGGGTATGTACAGAACCAAGGTGTTTATTTGGCTTATAAAACAGAATACAAACATGTTTTATTTATAAATTAATGCGCTCGTTTTAGTTGCTATAAATTCCACCCGGTCGTCTATGGAACTAATTGAACAAACAGCTGGTTTGTGTCTGTAGCAATGTAAATGTGAGAAAGCTCGATCAAAATCACTAATGAAACATAAATATAAAACCCTGTTTCCAAGATTGTTGGGACGCTGCGTAAAATGCAATGATGTGCAAATCATTTATCCATATATTTAACTGAAAATAGTATGAAGTGTTCAAACCGAGGAACTGTAATGTTTTTGGAAAAATACATGTCCCAAAAAAAGTTGGAACAGTGGCATGTTTACCACTGTGTTGCATCACCTCTTCTTTTAACAACACTCTGTAAGCGTTTGGGAACTGAGGAGACCAATTGCTGTAGTTTTGAAAGTGAAATGTTTCCCCATTCTTGCTTGATAAAGGATTACAGCTGTGCGACAGTTCGGGGTCTTTGTCGTATTTTTTGTTTCATAACGCCTAATGTTTTCAATGGGTGACAGGTCTAGGACGGGGCGTCCATGATTCCCAAAAATAATTTAAAATTTTGATTTGTCAGACCACAGGACAGCTTTCCACTTCACCTCAGTCCATCTTAAATGAGCTCGGGACCAGAGAAGGCGTTTATGGATCTTGTTTACAGATGGTTTCTTCTTTGCATGGTAGACTTTTAACTTGCATTTGTGGATGCACGACTTACGGTGTTTAGACAATGGTTTTCAGAAGTGTTCCTGAGCCCATGCAGTGATGTCCACTATAGAATCGTGTCTGGTTTTAACGCAGTGCCACCTGAGGGCCTGACGATCACAGCCATCCAATATTGGTTTTCAGCATTGTCCCTTGTGTACAGAGATTTCTCCGGATTCGCTGAATTTTTTAATGATATTATGTACCGTAGATGATGAGATCCCAAAGTCTTTGCAAATTTTACATGGGGAAACGTTAATCTTAAATTGTTGCACTATTTGCCTGTGCAGTCTTTCACAAAGTGGTGAACCCCTCCCCATCTTTACTTCTGAAAGATTCATCCTCTCTGGGATGCTCTTTTTATACCCAATCATTTTACTGACCTATTGCCAATTAACCTAATTAGTTGTTCCATCAGGTTTTGTTCTTAGCATTATACAACTTTTCCAGTCTTTTGTTGCCTCTGCCCCAACTCTTTTGAAACCTGTTGGTGTTATCAAATTCAAAGTGGGCATATATTTTTCAAGAAACAATAAATTGTCTCTGTTATAACATTTGATATGTTGTCTTTGTACAATGCTCTATTGGATATAGGGTTTAAATGATTTGCACATCACTGCATTGAGTTTTTATTTACATTTTATGCACTGTCCCAACTTTTTTGGAAATGGGTTTGTAAAAGAAAACATCTAATTTCTGCTACTGTCACTTAAGCAGGAAAAGCCTCTACATAACTACTGGCATTCATCACTATCAAGAATCAATCTGCATTCTAGGACTCATTCTAGCCATTCAGCAACAGGTATTCAACAACGCTGTGGTATAATATTTATTTTGTGCTACACTTCATAGTAAATAACTCACTCTAGTCACTCCTAAACCCTATACTTCCTTTGGTCGTCATTCATTTTAGGACCCCACAGCCAATGATTGGAACGAACCACAAAAGACAGTAAGCCAGACACTTCTCACCCCTTGAAATACAAACTAACCAAGCTGTTCTCCAATCAATGCAATCTAAACATGTACTGCTGTAATTAATTATTTCACTGTTAGTGTACAGTGGACAACAAAGGAAGTGAAAAATATAGTTTGATTTCCTGAGGTAATTGAAGGGAAGGAGGGAACGAAATCTCTTGAAGCTGTTGTGGTAAAACCATAAAAAAAAGTGTCATGATTCAAATCAGATCCCTTGAATTCATTGAGTCATTGTTGGAGTGTCTAAACTAGCAGGTCTTCCAGTTAGAATTGGAGCTTTATCAAAAGGTTGCATGGCCATTCCTCTATACTGAGGCACTAGACAAAACTCATACAGAGGACCATCAGTGTCTTCTACACGTTCAAGGAAAGCCAAACATATTGTTACAAATATACAAATATTACAAATATAGATGTTTTAATTGTCCTCCTATTCAACATCAGCTTGTGTTGAAAAGAAAAGCGTTAAAATCAAAGAGAAATATCCAATCAGAATTTTTGATAGACAAAATCTAGATACTTTCTGTTCAGCCTTTGAACAGAATGCACCTGCTTGTCATTGCCATTCACCTGGATTAGTGCCGCACTCCAGCTCCACTGCACTGGAATATGACCATAGGAATGGGTTTTTCTTGATCTTTCAGTTCAATACAATGTTTTACAGTATACAGTTGTGCTCATAAGTTTGCATACCCTGGCAGAAATTATGAAATTTAGGCATTGATTTTGAAAATATGACTGATCATGCAATGATCTCTTTTATTTAAGAAAAGTGATCATATGAAGCTATTTATTATCACATAGTTATTTGGCTCCTTTTTAAATAATAATGATAACAGAAAACACCCATATTGCCCTGAGCAAAAGTTTACAAACCCTTGAATGTTTGGCCTTGTTACAGACACACAAGTTGACACACACACAGGTGAAAATGGCAATTAAAAGTGAATATCCCACACCTGTAGCTTTTTAAATTGCAATTAGTGTCTGTGTATAAAAAGTCAATGAGTTTGTTAGCTCTCACGTGGATGCACTGAGCAGGCTGGATACTGAGCCATGGGGAGTAGAAAAGAACTGTCAAAAGAACTGTGTAACAAGGTAATGGAACTTTATAAAGATGGAAAAGGATATAAAAAGATATCCAAAGCCTTGCAAATGCCAGTCAGTACTGTTCAATCACTTATTAAGAAGTGGAAAATTCAGGGATCTCTTGATACCAAGCCAAGGTGACACGTCCTGGCTATGCCCCTAGCCATCTCTGCGCTAGGCTGGGGCCATAGTCAGGACAGGACAGCAGCATGTTCAATGTTTGGCCACACCCGGTGTGGTTCATTTTGGTTTTATGTTTGTACATACTGCCCCATGTCACTGGTTGCTGCTATTGTTTTGATTCTTTTTTCCAAAAAAAATAAATAAATAAAAAAACCATGGATTACTACCATCCTTTCTTCTCTGCGCCTGTGTCCTACCACCACAGCCGTGACAGAATGAACCACCAACTAGGGACACAGCAGAGATGGCTAGGGGCATAGCCAGGACGTGATACAAGGTCAGCTAGACCAAGAAAGATTTCAGCCAAAACTTCCAGAAGAATTGTTCGGGATACAAAGAAAAACCCACAGGTAACCTCAGGAGAAAAACAGGCTGCTCTGGAAAAAGACGGTGTGGTTGTTTCAAGGAGCACAATATGACAATACTTGAACAAAATTGAGCTGCATGGTTGAGTTGCCAGAAAGAAGCCTTTACTGCGCCAATGCCACAAAAAAGCCCGGTTACAATATGCCTGACAACACCTTGACATGCCTCACAGCTTCTGGCACACTAATTTGGAGTGACGAGACCAAAATAGAGTTTTATGATCACAACCATAAGCGCTATGTTTGGAGAGGGGTCAACAAGTCCTATAGTGAACAGAATACCATCCCCACTGTGAAGCATGGTGGTGGCTCACTGATGTTTTGGGGGTGTGTGAGCTCTAAAGGCACGGGGAATCTTGTGAAAATTGATGGCAAGATGAATGCAGCATGTTATCAGTAAATGCTGGCAGACAATTTGCATTCTTCTGCACGAAAGCTGTGCATGGGATGCTTTTGGACTTTCCAGCACATCAATGACCCTAAGCACAAGGCCAAGTTGACCCTCCAGTGGTTACAGCAGAAAAAGTTGAAGATTCTGGATTGGCCATCACAGTCCCTGACCTTATCATTGAGCCACTCTGGGCAGATCTCAAACGTGCAGTTCATGCAAGATGACCAAAGACTTTGCATGACCTGGAGGCATTTTGCCAAGACTAATGAGCAGCTATACCAACTATTTGAATTCGGGGCCTCATAGAGAATTCGGGGCTTCATAGACAACTATTACAAAAGACTGCATGCTGCCATTGATGCTAAAGTGGGCAATACACAGTATTAAGAACCAAGGGAATGCAGACTTTTGAACAGGGGTCAGTTCATTTTTCTCTTTGTTGCCATGTTTTGTTCTATGATTGTGCCATTCTGTTATGACCTACAGTTGAATGTGAATCCAATAAGAAATAAAAGACGTGTTTTGCCTGCTCACTCATGTTTTCTTTAAAAATGGTACATATATTACCAATTCTCCAGGGGTATGCAAACTTTTGAGCACAACTGTATTTCCCCCCACAGAAGGCGTAATCCCCAACAGCCACGATCTGTCACTGACTTGGTGAAATATGGGAAATGTATGGGCAAAAAGAATGCTCTGTCACACAAAATATACAGTTGTGGAACAGCCAATTCAACTGGCATGCAGATTTTCAGGGACAATGGGATGATCTTAGTGGACATTTTCTCTCCCGCTGTAACGGCGCCAATGAGCTCATTGCGGTCGTGCTGCAGTCCCGCTTAGCTCCAGCGTTTTAGCACAATATTCTGAGATGCATGGTGGCTGGTTTATTATTGTCTCTAGAGGGATACTTCCCAATTAATATCCAACATGCAAAGGTTTCTACATTTTTCTAAACTGTACAGGACTGACCAGCATTCACACATTTGTTTTTTAAGGAATTTGGCTGATGACAGAATATTAGTTTTGCCAGGAGATTTTTGTTATTATTTCACAAAGCTCCATTCAGCAGTGAAGGGGAGAAATGCATTCCTTTGAAGAGCTCTTATTCTAACACAAGTCCCGCTGTCCCTGAGTGAGAGAGCTGCAAGCCTTGAAAATCCAATGACTCAGAGATTTATGAACCATGACACATTTCAATGATTCCCTTTTAAAAAGGTTTAAATGTTAATCACAGAAAATACAAACGGCTTAAATAGGACTGCAACAAGATATTATATTTAAATACAAACCTATTCTACATAATCGTATCTCCGGGCTGAACTGCAGTAGTCTCCGCAGGCGGTCATTTTCCTCCTGGTACTCCGCTACCATTTTCTCAACGGCCCCAAAAATCTCCACAGCGACCGTTGGCGCTACAAGCTCTTTTAAAAACACACGAAATGTCTGTAATTTAGACGTTTTGGACTGGCTGAGAGTGGGACATTCAGTTAGTATGGCTTTGTGAAGTGGGTCCCACTGATTACATTCACTTTTCACATACGGAGAAGTAAATATGGAGTCCTTGCTATCAAAGGGCCCTGGAAGTTGGTCTTCCTCCTGATTTGTCCACAGTTCCTCCTGTTCCTCTTTAATCTGTGTGGGTTCTGGGTCCTCCTGTCTCAGACTGGGGCTCCACTCCTGCTGCCGCTCAGGTGGAACCTCCTCTTCAGAGACAGAGAACTGCAGGGAGTCTGGAGAGGAGGAGCAGAGGTTATCGATAAACCACAGAATTAAAATAAACCCACCAAAAATAAAGACAAACTCTGATCTAAGTAGCCACGCTGTCTGGAATCTCCTACAACATCCCTATAGGGGCCTGAGGTCAAGCAGTTGCTCCATTAGTACAATTCTTGGATTGTGGCCTTTATACTTGCTTGCAAACTACCAACTTTAATGTCCCACAAAATTGAGTAAATATACAGTGGATATTGTGTTTCCCCTAGATCTGTTTTCAGAGGGGGAGGGATATACAGTGGATATTGTGTTTCCCCTAGATCTGTTTTCAGAGGGGGAGGGATATACAGTGGATATTGTTTCCCCTAGATCTGTTTTCAGAGGGGGAGGGATATACAGTGGATATTGTGTTTCCCCTAGATCTGTTTTCAGAGGGGGAGGGATATACAGTGGATATTGTGTTTCCCCTAGATGTGTTTTCAGAGGGGGAGGGATATACAGTGGATATTGTGTTTCCCCTAGATGTGTTTTCAGAGGGGGAGGGATGCTGCAATTTGAATATTGTCACTAAAAATATCTGTTGGATATTTCACCAGGAATATTTATTCAAAATGTTTGTCTTTTAAGTTTAGCGAATGCAGGATACTACCTTTACTAATTGCAATTAATGCAATCTTTCAATTTAAAAATACTTAGTTTCTTTCCAACACAACAGGCTTAAATGATTACGCCAGTTATCCGTCCTCATCATCATACGGTTGTTCTTCATTTCAGTTCAAAAGTCATGTGCACATTATTTTTCTGCCATTTTGATGGCAGAAAACTACTTTTATACATAGTCAAAGCGTGTGACCAATACTTGTCTGCTATTCATGTCATCGTATTCAGGTTTCAGTGTGAACCACCGACCTATGAGGTCCTTCTCTCCCTCAGGCAGCAGGTGTCTTCTGCAGGGCCTGGACCCAGCAGTCAGACTGGAAGCCTGCTGGTTCTTCCAGAGACGGAGGCACGTTGTGTGACTGTCAACCACTGGGGCTTTAAACACGTCCTGTAGGACCAAACACATTTCCATTAGAGAATTAAACATGTAGTATTTATTAATGAACCAATATATTCACTACTTTCATACTGATGCACTTGTTCTATGTTTTTCTTGTTCTTCTTTAAAAAAAAGATTGGGTTTATCCACCCAAAACCACACATTCCAACCACACACCATGTCCAACACACCATGCCCGACTTGGTAAAGATCTCAAATAGTTGTTTATCTGGTAGACTATGCACATCTGAAACACTACTCCATTATTGGACCAATCTACTAAACAATGCCTTGCAAAAGTATTCAGACCCCTGACCCCGAGTATTCAGACCCCATGCACTACTTAACTACATAGGGTAATTTGAAATTACATTTTGTTTGATATTTTATTTTTAAAACAAGGTGTTATTGATTTTATGTTGGAAAATATGTTACCCAACGTATTTATTTTTCATTTTACCCACTAACACAAAAGAGGTTTCACCAAATGCACATGAGTTTCAAGGTTTGTGATTCTCGTGGTGGATTACCCCCAGAGACTTTCAACAACAGAGATTTAGAAGGCTATTTACTGTATACTGTACATCCTGTATACTCAAAACGACCAATAAACAACATTTAGACGAGGACAAAGAGGTCCACAGTGCGGGCCAACCTAAACAATACCTAGCTAAATTGTACTAACGTTTGAGTTCGGTATTATAGCTATTAGCTATGTCTGATAAGAATACTGTTTGAACGATGTTTAGTTTCGTTCAGTTGGTCTTTCTCTTCACGAGTATGCTGCTAGGCTAGGCGAGTTATTAGCCAGCCAAGTAGTTAGCACTAGTTGGCTAGGTATGGTTGCAAACATGTGTACGATTGACTAAGTAGCTAGCCCTAATATGCTACTGTGTAGGGACCTTTGTGGACATGCATACGCTTGACTACTAACAACAAAATACAACAACTTACCTCCGGTGTAGAAGGCATGTTGGAATCCGTGATCCCGTGTGCAGGGGGAATAAAATGAGATATCTCAAAAACGGAGAGAAAATAAGAATCCAGGAGGGAAATGGTGATGGCTTGAAAGGGTACAGCTCACGTCAAAGTGACGACATACTATAGACCTGAGCTAGACATTTCATCCAGTATCTAAACTTGCACAATACTTGTTTTAACAAGTTATCCTGTATAGCAGGAGTCATTAAAACGTGTGTCATAGAAGGTTTGTTACGACGATGAGCTGATGTACGTGCTATGCGAATTAGTTCACGTTTATGCCCCAAAGAGTCAATGACCAAATGACCGGGTTGCACAGTAGATGTTTCATAATGTCGCGGGTGGGAGCTAACGGAGCCGTTTAAATATTTATTTCGAGTAGGATTGCGACGTGCAGGAAATAACTTGGTAATGCAACTTTAATGGTGGCAACCACCTGTCTTCCTATTGAGTCGGGAGTGTCCTTCCCGCTTGCTAAAATTATTGTGCCAGTTCATCATCATTAGGCTAATATGTTGTTCATAGTTTCTCAACTGTCAGTAATGCACGTCATCTGGGGTTTAAACAGTTTCGTTTGAGATTGCCAGTCTCACCAGTTCTAGCCTTAACAACTACATTTTGAGCTTTAATTAAAAAATAATATGTATAGTGCCTTTAGAAAGTATTCATTCAGACTCCTTCACTTTCTCCACATTGTGTTGTGTGACAGACTGAATTTATAATTGCGTATATAAGTATATTTTTGCCATCAAATGTACACACAACACCCCATAAGGACAAAGCATGTTCATTCTGGACAGTCTCTAGAACTTAATTGGAGTCCACCTGTGGCATATTCCATTGGTTGGACATTTAGAATGCTACACACCTGGCTATAGAAGAGAGAAAACCTGATCTAGAGCACACAGGAGCTCAGACGGGCCAGTAATCATCTTTCAGAACAACAACGACCCAAAGCACACAGCCAAGACAACACTAGAGTAGCTTCAGGAGAAGTCTGTGAATGTCTTTGTTTGGACCAACCAAAGCCCGGACCTGAACCCGATTGAACATCTGTAGGGGTACTTAAATATTTCAGTTCACAGATGCTGCCCATTCAGTCTGATGGATGAGATGATCTACAAGGAAAATGGGAGAAACTGCCCAAATCCAGGTGTGTAAAAGCTGGTAGAGGCAAACCCAAGACTCAAGCTCTGATCACTGCCAAAGGCATTTCTAGAAAATACTGACTACAGGGTCTGAATACTTATGTACATGAGATATTTCAGTATTTTATTTTCAAAACATTGGCACATATTTCTAAAAAAATATGTCATTTTGGGGTACTGTGTTCTAGACCAAAAAAATGTAATCAATTATAAATGATGTCTATAACACAAAATGTGGAGGAAGTGAAGGGGTCTGAATACTGTAAGTAGAAGGGTTGGTAACAAATCTGTCTTCTATCTTTTTTCTTTCACTCAATGTCTCCAGCTCATCAACAAACTGCTTACTGAGCTTCGTCTCGAGATCACTATCTCTCATCAACAAACTGCTTAATGAGCTTCGTCTCGAGATCACTGTATCTCTCATCAACAAACTGCTTAATGAGATTCGTCTCGAGATCACTGTATCTCTCATCAACAAATTGCTTAATGAGCTTCTTCTCGAGATCACGGTATCCCTCATCAACAAACAGATTAATGAGCTTCGTCTCGAGATCACTGTATCTCTCTTAGTCTCCAAGCACTTGTGGTCCTTGGGAAAGCAGGCGGTCTCAACCAGGGGCGGAGCGTAGCTTTCGCACCCATCGCACCCATTAAAGCTCCGCCTCTGGTCTGAAATCCTGCAATACGACCTGAGGATTTTGCAAAGACAAAGGGACTTTTATTTTCCCTTTTGAACAACATTGACTTTTCCTTAGTTATTATGACCAAAGACTTTAAAGTAGAATTTGAAGATGTTTTACTGTATAATGTTTTACATCTGTTCAAGCTGTGCTCCATGGCTTTTCCATGAAGATTTAGAGACTTTACAGAGGAGACTTACTGTTAAAAATTACCAGCCGGTTCCCTCAAATGTATTGGGTTGTACATTTGTGGCTGGTGTCCTTACTGCACATCTCATACAGATGACTTCTCCTTGAGAATGCTAAATCATAGCCCTATGTAATAAATTATAAATAATGGCAAATAATAATTAAAAAACCCCAAACCTGTCAGTTGTAATACATACAGAGACAGATAGAAATATGTGTCTCTAATGTGGTCAAAAGTCTCTAAGGAGGTAAAAAGTGCAGCTCTGTATCCACATCGTTTTGGGGCAGTGCACATACAGCTTATAGAGAGAAGCCAGGTGGAAACAGAGCTGCACATTTGAACCTCCTGACAAATGTATGACCACATTAGAGACGCATATTGGCCTCAGATCATACAGACCCACAAAGAATAATATTTGTTAGGTGAAATTCTGCAATGGCCTATAACAGCAGCACAATAATAAATAAACTATGTCCATCTCATTTATTCTACATTATTTCTTCTACCTTGTCATTCTAACTTTAACATTTTTTACATCATTTGTACATAAGACACTCAAAAATCCTTTTGAAAGTTGTGTGTATTGTCTAATGACAGTTGAAACTTGTTAATTTCATTTTGTTTTAACTTTTGTTACTTGTTATTATTTTCCACTTGCTTTGGCAATGTAAAAAAAGTTTCCCATGCCAAAAAAGCCCTTTGCAGTATGCTGTCCATTGAATCATGGCCATGTTACAGTTTGAGAGGCCTGTAATGTAACAATACTCTACCTCATTGCACACAGGTTTACTGTAACGTGTGTTGTTAATGGACACATGCAATTCCTCCGTTACTGTGTGATGCCTGTAATGTAACAATACTCTACCTCATTGCACAC
>JACXGI010004809.1:21378-51185 GCA_016801175.1 Esox masquinongy
TCTGTCAGTTCCCCTTTTTCCTCCGTAGACAAGCGCCATAGTGTTGTTGTGGATGGAGAGCTCTGTCAGTTCCCCTTTTTCCTCCGTAGACAAGCGCCATAGTGTTGTTGTGGATGGAGAGCTCTGTCAGTTCCCCTTTTTCCTCCGTAGACAAGCGCCATAGTGTTGTTGTGGATGGAGAGCTCTGTCAGTTCCCCTTTTTCCTCCGTAGACAAGCGCCACAGTGTTGTTGTGAATGGAGAGCTCTGTTTTCTCAGGACTCTTTGTTTTTGATGTTCCTGTAGAAGATCTGCGATGTTCCTGTAGAAGATCCGGGGTGTTACTGTAGAAGATCCGGGATGTTCCTGTAGAAGATTTGTGATGTTGCTATAGAAGATCCGTGATGTTCCTGTAGAAGATCCGGGATGTTCCTGTAGAAGATCCTGAAAGTTCCTGTAGAAGATCCACTATTCACGTCACGTATGATTTTTACTGTACTACCAGTATAAATGACCAGAAAACATCAGCAGTTAATGTTTTAATTATTTTTTCTACAAAATTGTTCCCGATTTAAACTTTCCCCATTTAAACTTTCCCCATTTAAATTGTCCGTCTACCAGTCTATGTTAAATCATCCGGTTTTAATGGTAAATATTTTAATTACACTGATTCAACAGTACTCGGTTTGGACTCA
Organism: Esox masquinongy; assembly: GCA_016801175.1. NCBI lineage: Eukaryota > Metazoa > Chordata > Actinopteri > Esociformes > Esocidae > Esox > Esox masquinongy. The sequence goes on from JACXGI010004809.1 coordinate 22,052, forward strand.
TGGATCTCTAGGAATAACCACTATTGAGAGAGCTTGCTAACTTATTTTTCAAACAATCTTTTTAGGTAAGATAGTAAGGAATTATTTGTCAGCCAGTCTTATGTACAAATATCAACCAATGTCAGGCCCTTCTAGAAGTCAATGGATCACATCCAACTGATGTATATAGACAATATATAGACAATATATAGACTATAAAGACAATGATGTGTGAAACATTTCACCAGATATAAAACACCAGGCTGCATGATGGACGGTATCTAGAGGTTTCAGAAGTGACACTGAGGCATGAATGTACAGCACATCACCATAATCTAGTAGGGACAGTAACTTGTATGTGTTTTTCTATGTTGAGATGACAGAGCATCAGTTTCTTCACCAACTCAATGATGTGTGTTTATTAAAAGACAGATATTCATCACACAAAATTCCAAGATATTTTAGGAAGACGCTTTCAGTAAAATAACGTTTAAGTTAAAAATTATAGGATCATCTAAAAGAGGATTTTGTGACCTAGGGAATATCATATACTTCATTGCTTTTCCATTTAGAACCAATCTGAGAGTCTTGAGACTATTCTGTAGTAGTATAAAATTAGACTGCATGTGTGTAACTGCTTGGACAAGAGTGGGGGCATCAGTATATATTACGGTGTTATCAGTATAGAATTTAAACTACATTAAAAATTCTCACATTATTACAGATACCATTTATGTATAGAGTAAACAATAAAGGGCTCAAAATTTAACCCTGGTCAACTCCTTTTTGGAAATTCAGATTCAATCCCGTCAGTTACAATAGTCTGGGTTTTATCACTGAGGTAAATTTGAAAACATATACAAGTGTATATATCCAGGTCCAATAAAGACAGATCAACTGTATCAAAAGACTTCAACAGGTCAACAAACAGGGCAATGCAGATTAGCAGATTTTTTATGCAGATTTTTTATCCAAGATAATATAATTCACCATCAAGACACTGTAATAGTAGTATGCCCAGGTATGAAACCAGATTAATATTTGTTAAAAATGCAAATGTTTGTTAAAAATTAAGCAACTGTATATTTACCAATGGCCCTAGATTTTTTGCAACTCATGATATATTATGGATAGTTAGATGATAGTTTCAGGGTTGATAAAATCCCCAACATAATGCAGTGGGAGCTCATGGGCAGTTTAGATCCTTGATTATCGTGTTGGAGTCTTGGGACAGGCGTTTGGATCCTTGATTATCGTGTTGGAATCTTCGGACAGGCGTTTGGATCCTTGATTATCGTGTTGGAATCTTGGGACAGGCGTTTGGATCCTTGATTATCGTGTTGGAGTCTTGGGACAGGCGTTTGGATCCTTGATTATCGTGTTGGAATCTTGGGACAGGCGTTTGGATCCTTGATTATCGTGTTGGAATCTTGGGACAGGCGTTTGGATCCTTGATTATCGTGTTGGATTCTTGGGACAGGCGTTTGGATCCTTGATTATCGTGTTGGAATCTTGGGACAGGCGTTTGGATCCTTGATTATCGTGTTGGAGTCTTGGGACAGGCGTTTGGATCCTCGATTACAGTATTGTGGGTAATATTTCAAGGGACGCATTGTGCTTCTGTTGTTACACATATTGTACTTTAAAATCACATAAAACATGAAAATGTACATGTAATGTGTACAGACGTCTATCAACTGCATTAGATCTTCATAAGGAATATTGTGATCAACCTATCAGTGTTTTAACTACATTTAGATGTGAGATTTACTTTTTTTCATGAATTACCCATTTGACAGCATGATTGCCTATCTAATAAAGGGGCACTCAACCTCCAGTCGAAGGGAACGTTTTTAAAATGGGGTAACAGGAGGAGGTTATGCTACTTTAACGCATATACGGTATATGGAACTGGGAAACACTTGTCTTGCTTCTCTGTGTGGCTTTTATTCTGGAGAGACACAGCATATCAATGTGTGAGAAATTCAAAAGGCAGCTCGCACATGTCCGCTTCTTGAGCACAGGCACACTTCTGCTGGAACCATGCGACCAAGTGGCAGAAAAACACCACCAGGTGCCTCCATAATCCTTTCACTTAAGTTCATCCTTTCAAGAATAGAGAAACTAACCTCATAAATAGGGTACATTCTAACCACGTTAACACTATGACTGAGTGTTAAGTGACCTGTATGCAGGACAGGTCCTGTTTTATATCAGCCATTCCAGATATCTGCTCTTTGCCCCCAACTATTAACCTGTTCTGATGATGAACAGGTGGTTTATGGAATATTAACCTGTTCTGATGATGAACCGGGGCTTTATGGAATATTAACCTGTTCTGATGATGAACATGGGGCTTTATGGAATATTAACCTGTTCTGGTGATGAACATGGGGCTTTATGGAATATTAACCTGTTCTGATGATGAACATGGGGCTTTATGGAACATTAACCTGTTCTGATGATGAACATGGGGCTTTATGGAATATTAACCTGTTCTGATGATGAACATCGGGCTTTATGGAATATTAACCTGTTCTGATGATGAACCGGGGCTTTATGGAATATTAACCTGTTATGATGATGAACCGGGGGTTTATGGAATATTAACCTGTTCTGATGATGAACATGGGGCTTTATGGAATATTAACCTGTTCTGATGATGAACATGGGGCTTTATGGAATATTAACCTGTTCTGATGATGAACAGGGGGTTTATGGAATATTAACCTGTTCTGATGGTGAACCGGGGGTTTATGGAATATTAACCTGTTCTGATGGTGAACCGGGGGTTTATGGAATATTAACCTGTTCTGATGGTGAACCGGGGGTTTATGGAATATTAACCTGTTCTGATGATGAACCGGGGCTTTATGGAATATTAACCTGTTTTGATGATGAACCGGGGGTTTATGGAATATTAACCTGTTCTGATGATGAACATGGGGCTTTATGGAATATGAAATTGGTGACACATTGGGGTGTGCACCATCCTGAGTAAGATGAGATGTTTAAAATGAATGTTACATCTAAAAGGTGACATGAAATTATTAGTTCTACATTGATTTGGCCAATTATACTGAAACCCCAATCACTCTATTTTAGGTTAGATTTATTGACATCTATAATGTATTGACACGTTGTGCCTTTAACGGCTCTCTGTACCAGGTGAACACATTTGACTAGTATTTCTTTTTCACCCCAAAAAAGACTACCGGACCAAGCTGCCCACCCCATTGAAAATGTTCTGGACACTACGGTGAACAGTGCGCACTGATATTAGTTTCTAAATTTTTATTCAGAGTAGATTTGATTATAGCAAAGTCCTGCGAAGCAATGTCATTGTGCATTGCCTTGGGCTAATCAAAGCTACTGAGTAGTCCAATAAAAATAATGTTGACAAACTCCAGGAAATATGCCGCAGTCAGACCATTCGATATATCCACATGGCGTAAGCCGAGGGTTCTTTTGGGAGGTCCAACGGGTGTTTGAATTTGAAATTCTCGCGGGACTTCTCTTGACTCAAATAGTTCCACGTTAAATGATTCTACCACAGCAAGCGACACAGAGATCATGGATGAGTTCGACAGCAACGAGGAGGGATCCTCTGGTGGTAGTTACGTTACAGACGAAGACTTTAGCTTCGAAATCGAGGACATGGTGGATCCATATGATGACGCGTAAGTAGAAATAACCAATTTTCCGAGTGCGTTGGTCTTGTTAGACATACCATTTGACGTGTGCACGTTTTTTGGACAAAGACAGAATATTTCCTAATAATTTTGCCATTTTGGAACAAACGGAGTTAGTTTCTGAAGTTGGTGATGGTTTCTTTGTTCCCACGGTGCAGATGAATGGAGACATTGTCCTCTATATATTTGGGGTTAATTGGCAGACTACAACCCAAAAAAACGTTTTTTCACCAACCGTGGTAAAGGTAGTTTTACGTTCGATGTTTAATAGATATTCAGACATTCAAAGCTCAATAGCTCGCAAACATTTTAAGCTACAAACCCCGGGTTGGTCTCGTTATGAAAGAAAAAAGTTGGACAACACCGCACAGGCCTCGTTTTCTCGATTCCGATCGTGGTTTTCAAACTGCGGGAGACATTTACGGCGGCATTGCAGACAATTTGCACATAACCAAAGCACGTCGCAAGGGAACGACAACAAATTGCACCGTGAACATTTTCAAATCTCAACAACTCTGACAATATCAACAAAAAACGTCAAACCAATGTAGAACTGTTTAGGAATAAAGGGTAATTGGCTTCTTTTTATAGATTGCTGAACCTTTTTTTATGGATAATATAGATATGGATATAGTTGCTATGAACACATTAAAACAATGTATAGTTTAGAATTTCAATAACTCCTTGATCACACGACCTAGATGCTTCAAATCACTCTTATAATCTTCAGAGGGAAGGCTCACACATTGCACAGCCTTTTGTTTCACAGTTAAGCACCTACACAATTTTAGGGAAGCATTTGAAAATTCTAAATTTCAATAGATTTCTCAGAATGAGACAGAGACACATCATTTTCATGCTAGATTATTCCCTACATAGGCCAGAATGTTGCACACCCTTAGTTTTCCCAAAATATGGATCCAATTTTTTTTTTTTTTAAATACACATGACAAAGTCGCTTGTAAATTCAATATCTCCCTGATCACATGACCTTGATGTTTCAAAGCACTCTGAAACATCACACATTGCACAGCTCACACAATGCACAGCCTTTGGTTTCCCAGTTAAGCACCTACACAATTATAGGGAAGCATTTCAAAATTTAGTATTTCGATAGGTTTCTCAACATGAGAATGAGACACATGAGACTGAAACACATCACTTTGATGCTACATTATTCCCTATATAGGGCAGTGTGTTGCACACCCTTTAGTTTTCCTTAAATATTAATCAGATTTTTTGATTATTATGTGATTAAATGCAGAAACTCTCAGCATATCTTTGAGCTTTGTTAGAATTATTATAGCAAATGCAGCATCCACCTACTTTGTTTCCAAGATTTTCCATGCCTGCTTTTCATCCAAAGCAGGCATGGAGGGATCCATATTTTGGGAAAACTAAGGGTGTGCAACATTCTGGCCTATGTAGGGAATAATCTAGCATGAAAATTATGTCTCTGTCTCATGACTGATATCATTCAACAATGAGATCCCTCTGATGCTTTGGAAGCTCTCTGCGGACCATGGCTTTTGCTCTGAGATGCAACTAAGAAAGTCAGGAAAATCCTACTAGAACAATTTAACTTTATTTGTGATTAATCAGTCACTTTAAATGATGGCAGGTGTGTAATTACTTCTATTTAACATGAGTTTGAATGTGATTGGTTGATTCTGAACACAGCCACATCCCCAGTTATAAGTGGGTGTGCACACTTATGCAACCAGGTTATTGTAAGGTTTTTATTTTTCATTTTTCCCCCTTAAAGATTTCAGTTTGTTTTTCAATTGAATTGTTCACGTTATAGGTCACATTAAAGGTGGAAAAAGTTCTGACATGATTTATCTGATTTGTCTCATTCTTTTACATCACAATAACCTGGCATTTTAACAGGGGTGTGTAGACTTTTTATATCCACTGCATGTATTTATTTTTAAAATGGAATTCAAATTCTGGGAAAACCAAAGGGTGTGCAGCTTGCTGCTCTATGTAGGGAATAATTTAGCATCAAAATGATGCGTCTAAGTCTCATGCTGAGAAAGCTATTGAAATTGTAATATTTCAAATTACTCAAAATTGTGTAGGTGTTTAACTGGGAAAACAAAGGCTGTGAAATGTGTGAGCCATCCCTCTGAAGATTAAATCAGTGCTTTGAAGCATCTAGTTCCTGTGATCAGGGAGCTATTGAATTTACATCCAATTATGTCATATGTGTATTTAAAAAAAAAAATTGGGTCCCAAATTTTCGGAAAACTAAAAGGTGTGCAACATGCTGCTCTATGTAGGGAATAATCTAGCATCAAAATGATGTCTCAGTCTCATCTTGAGAAAGCCATTGAAATTTTGTAATTTCAAATGCTTCCCTAAAAATGTGTAGGTGCTTAACTGGGAAACCAAAGGCTGTGCAATGTGTGAGCCTTCCCTCCGAAGATTAAAACAGTGCTTTGAAGCATGTAGGTCATGTGATCTGGGAGCTATTGAAATTCTAAACTGCACATTGTTTTAATGTGTTCATAGACAATATATTCATATCTATATTATCCATAAAAAAGTTTAGCAATCTATAAAGAGCATTTCCATTTCTTCTTGAACAGTTTAACATTGGTTTGAGGTTTATAGGCGATGTAGTCAGAGTTGTTGAGATTTGAAAATGTTAATGATGCACTTTGTTGACGCTCCCTTGCGACGTGTTTGGTTATGTGCAAATTGTCTGCAATGCCGCCGTAAATGTCTCCCGCAGTTTGAAAACCACGATCGGAATCGAGAAAACGAGGCCTGTGCGGTGTTGTCCAACTTTTTTTCTTTCATAACGAGACCAACCCGGGGTTTGTAGCTTAAAATGTTTGCGAGCTATTGAACTTTGAATTTCTGAATATCTGTCAAATATCGAACGTAAAACTACCTTTACCACGGTTTGCCACCGAATAGTTGGCGTGGAAACGGAATGAAGACAAACGCATTACAAATGACAATACTAAATGTGCAATTAAGGCAAATAGAGGAAGGCAGAAAAGGTACAAATGTATTTAGTATTAACCCAGCTAACACGGTACGTAACCACGACCAACATTGACGTTATGGATTGGTAAAGTCATGATATTACCTTCTCAAAACGTTGTGGCAACGTTATCCGAAGGTAATTGCATGACCACATAATTGGTAATCTTTCTTACCTCCTCAGCACGTCGCAGGAGCGTTATTACACGACGTACTGACAAGGTAAATACTTACGTAACGGTTTGGTAACGAGCCTACGTAACTCCAACGTTATCTGAAGGAAATTAATGACCACTTAATTGGTAATCTTCCTTACCTGCTCAGGATGTAGCACAAACGTAATTACAGGACGTACTGACAATGTAACAACTTTCATACCAGTTTGGTAACGATCTTACCTAACTACAACCAGGAAATATTAACTCCTATTTTCGTACAACGTACTTTGCTTACAATGTCATTACTGTCACCACATATTTCCAAATATTTTGCTGCTACCTAATTTCGGACGCCAGATAACGTCGTAACAACATTGTGACAACGGAAAATTGTTAGCTGGGAAGTATGTTACAAGTGGGATAATAGTTTGCGAGTATAAATGGCAATTCTAAATTGCATTCTAGATGTGCAATCGGGGCAAACTGAAGGTGTAACAGGTAGCCTACATGTATCCGAAAAAAGGCCCCAGGATCAAAAATAGCGAACCTTTCCTTTAACAATTGTCGCAGTGGTATTTTTTCAGCAGCGACTTCCTCAAATAGGACAAACAATACGAGGGAGGCTGGAATCACTTTTCATGTATCAGTAGGCTAATAGTGTTGAAAAGCAATACAACATACTTAGTTTTAGGCTACGTAAAGTTACAGTATCAGAATTATGTTTGGTTTTTAAATTAACGGTCTCAGCTTGCTACGGTGAATTATGAATCAGTGTTGCACACCAGGTAGCGTTGAACCCCCAGTTATCGGCATATCCTACAGCAGTTTTTAAATAGCCTATGTCTTGTACAGAGTGGAAATTTTCATAGCTAAATTCAGTCAGTTGGTTAGCGACATGCCCACAGCGTTTGTAGATTTGTTCTGTATACAGTACATAACTACTGGGCGAAAATCACAAGAGTAACAGGCTTAGTATGTCTCACGAAAGGAACTGATACTGGCCACTGAATAAATAGGTGTGCAAAACTAAGACTAACTACAAACAGGTGAAAACAATCACAACATAAAGGACAAGCTACGTTTAAGAACAAAGGGGGAAAAAACAAACAGAACAAGCTACATTCAAGAACAAAAGCAAAACCCAAACTGAACAAAACAGAACCTCACAGTGTCTGTGTGACATCTGTGTTTTTGGAACACTGTATTTCTGGATAGCAAACGCCACCATTTTTTCATAGAAGCCTCAAGGCAGTAAATTCCAATCCAGTATTTTTTGCAGTCAAGTTTCTAGAGTTAAGCAATGAATCGTGACAGCCCTGATCTACTGAACACCTGAATGTGATGGCTTGGATCACTCGTGTTCAGCAGTAGCATGTGAAATTATTTGTCCACATTTGTGAGACAGGTCAAGTTAGGCTACGGATGAAGTTTACATGTATGGCGTCATCATGCTCATATGGTTTGGTTCTGTAGTATCAACAGTGCTGGACAGTGTTGTCTAACAGTTATTTCCTGGCATGTACTCGAGTTGTAAACAATATTTCTGAACTTTCAGAAACCATCTCTGCACCCTGGGTGTGTATACTAGACCCTTCTTTGCAATTGTAACCGAAGGTATAGGATCTGTTTCGACCCAAACTGTTTGACTGTAGATAAACATGTGGAATTTCTTGTATGCATCTGGTAGGGCAAATGCCTCTGTCATCTGTGCTGTGACACTCCAAAGTTATAGAGCCCCCCAGGGAACTGAAAAGGTGATGTAGCGTCCTCCAGGGAACTGAAAAGGTGATGTAGCGTCCTCCAGGGAACTGAAAAGGTGATGTAGTCTGTCTATAGTCTCATTTTCCAAACTGAACTGTCAGTTCTGTATAGTCTCTCTGGCATCAAAGTCCTGAAATGTCCTGAAAGAAAAACAGCTATTGGTATAATAATATATTCATTCAACAATAACAAAAAATATTGTAGGAAGAAGAGTTGAATTGTAGAACCAATCCACCATTTTATTTGGGAGAAGGGATAAATAATTTTTTATACTACAGCCTACCTCTGAGGCATACAAATAAACAGGATATCAACGTCCCCATCCTCTGCTTCTAGGAGGGCTAACGCTCAACGTTTAGTGTTTAGCCTGCCTCTTTAAAGTGAACTGTACATCAATCATAGACTATATATGTATAACATAAATTACCTTTTGAATGGACATGCTAAACCTCAGTATGGCCAAAGAAGATGTTGGAAGGTCTTCCCTTTCCAATTATGCAGGCATAAGCTATTTCATGCGCTATTTCACACTTGGAGAGGATGGTATTGGATTCTGTCCACTTTTGATCCATGAACAAAATCATAAAACCGGAAAGTCAGGCGAGAACTTCGGCTATTTGAGTAAAAGGTGTTGATATTACAATGTTTAACATGTCTTTTATGCCAGAACACATGAACCGGTCCATATAGCCAACCATTACTAACCCTAACCCAATCAGCTTGGAGTTCCTAGCTCTGCAGAGTGGGGCCTGTCTGTGATGGGAAACAGATGTTCCTTCTCTATAGTGTCCATGGGTCTATTCACTGAGGCCCATAACAGTCACATACACAGTTCCTAGCAGGAGGTATGGACAGGATGTATAGACCGGATGTGTGGGGCCCATCAGCAGTGTTGGGGCGACGTTACAGTTACCTAATTTGGTTACTTAATTTAAGTAATCCGTTACTAGTTATTTTTTCTAATAAATAATGCTTTACTCAATTTCCCTCAGTGCAACCTATGTAGCAAAAAGCCTAAATAAAATAAGAATAAATAAAACAGATGTGTTGAATATTGAGTTTTTGCCAATGTACAGAAAAAAACTTTGACATTTTTTTCTTTCATGAGAAATTAGTGAAGTATCATAAGTAAACCATGATCTCCAAGGGGTGAACTTGATTACACTAAATATTGATTAAATTGAGAAAATAGACTTAAAGATAATGTTTATAGAGAAACATATATTTTTTACTACTTTCGGATGGTTGAACATGCACCGGGTCAGTTTGGCCTGGGAACCTTATCGCTGTTTCTTACAGTTGAACACACCAGGAGGGTTAGAAGACGAGAGTGAGAGACTGAATTTTCTAAGCAGATAAGGGGTCAATTTTACCAAAATGACCTCGTAGATTGTACATCACCCCACTGGACGTGTGATGGTACTGACTAAATGAATCACATGATTGTTGACATGTTCATATTTATCTTTATAGTCTTGATTGGGAAGCGGAGGACTCAATTGAATCAGCTGGCGACACTCCACCCAGAGTCAATCAAAGGAAGAACAGTGAATCTGACAACTGTGTTGACACACCTGAGTCCCCAGAAGAACCATGGTTTGAACATTTTAGTAATACATTTGTAGATTACATTTATTTCTAATTGAAATTAGTCAGATTTCTACTATAATTATAAATGTTTTGTGGGTTATATTTGAATGCATGCAAACTCCAATGTTTTTTAATGCATGTAGAGTATACATAGGATGGAGGCAAAAATACAACAAAATATTTTGAGGAAAATTTCAGAACATTAATAAAACAAACTAGACAAGATGGGATCAGTGCGGGTTAGATACCATAGCCGTAGCTCAAGCAAATTTATGTTACACTAAAGAAAAATATTAAAGGCAACAAACTCTGCTATACCTTTCAGCTGGTGGGATTGCCTTGGCAATGTAGAAATGCTCACCAACAGGGATGGAAACAAATTTGTGAACAAAATCTGAAAAATATTATCTATGTGTGTATGGAAGCTTTGTGGGATCTTTAATCTCAAGAAATATGGAATCAACACCTCACATGTTGCATTTATATTTCTGTTCAGTTTAATTACTTTGAAACGGAATCATTATAACTAACTTTTGTCTTTATAGTGTTGAAACTGAAGATGAAAAAACCTCACATCCAGATCAACAATGTAGTCTGCCAACTAAAATGGCAAAAAAGACCCATTCCTCACTTAAAAGAAAGCTGGCCTCACCCTCAAAGCAGGCCAAAGTACCACAGCTCTCAACCCCCCAAAAAAACCTTCCCTTCCCATCAGAGTCAGATGAGCCATCCAAGCCATGGAAAACCAAGGACGACCCTGATGAGGGTCCAACATGTTTGCGGTTTCGCCCCAGAAGACCCCCTGGATCACAAGTAGATCCTTCATCTGTTTTCTCACCGTTAGAACTCTTCAAAACCTTTTTTTCCAAGTCCACTGTCAGAACCCTCTGTGAAAATACAAACAGCCATGCAGCTAAAAACATCTGTAAGGGCAAGAAATTCAGGTGGACAGATATTACTCCAAAGGAGTTTTACAAATTTCTTGGGTTGGTCCTTTTCATTGCGCAGATTAAGGCGAGAGCTATCAGCGATTACTGGAAAAGAAATTCAATCTTCTCAATTCCGTTTCCAGGAACTGTACTGAAGAGGGATAGATACAGAATCATATCGTGGAACATTCACATGAGTGATCCAGCTGAGGACGTTATCAATGACCGTAAGAAGGGTACACCCGAATATGACAAGTTATTCCGTCTAAAACCATTAATGGATGAGATTCGTGATGCTAGTATGGCATCATACCACCCACACAGAAACGTGGCTGTAGATGAACGCATGGTGGCTTCAAAAGCAAGAAATGGGTTGATTGAATACATCAAGACAAAGCCTAATAAATATGGCTTCAAGTTGTTTGTTTTAGCTGATTCCAGCAATGGTTACACAGTGGATTATGCTGTGTACGTAGGCAAGAACACGTTCCCCTTTGGTTGTGGAATTTGTTATGATGCAGTGATGTCACTTGTTAGGCCATCCTTTCTTGGGTCTGGTTACCATGTGTACCTGGACAATTACTTCTCCAGCCCAAAACTATTCAAGGACTTGTTTGACATTAAAATGGGAGCGTGCGGGACCATGCGCGAAGGCAGACAGGGTTTCCCAAAATCTTCAGAAAACGCCCTAACCAAGAAGTCCCCAAGGGGATCTCTGCGATGGATCAGGGAGGGTTCCTTACTGTTTGTGAAGTGGAAGGATGCCCGGGACGTGTCAATGGGTTCCACCATTCATCAAGCCTATGGAGGGGAGACCATTAAACGAAAAAAGAAGATTAATGGAAAATGGTCTGTTGGTTCCATTCCAGTTCCAACAGCGATTTCACAATACAATAAGTACATGGGAGGGGTTGACTTATCAGACCAGCTGATCACATACTTCTCAGCACACCGCAAAACAAAAAAGTGGTACCGCACTTTCTTCTACCATTTTGTGGACATTGCTACAACAAACAGCTACATCATTCACAAGGAGATGTGTAAGGCCAACAACATGACACCAATGACCCACAAGGAATTCATGGAGCAGCTTGTTGCCCAGCTCTGTGAGGTGTCTCTTGACACCAAGGCCAAGCCGAGGAACACTGGACACACGCCTGTTCCCATCAAGGTTGTGGAAGACAAAAGTCAGAGAGCTTCAGCAGCACGATTGAGATGCAAGTTGTGCAAGACATCAGGCCGGGGTTTGGACACTCCCTGGAAGTGCAATGAGTGTGGGGTGGCACTCTGTGTCATTCCACACAGGAACTGCTTCCACAATTGGCACACCCTTAACCAAAAGGCATCCGCTCCTGTAGAGTTTCAGTCTTCTGATTCAGAGTGAAGGTACGTGAAACTAGCATGTCCATGGCAGGTGTGGGCTGCTGTTAGTGCATTTCTGCTAATGACTGGGTCTTTCAATAGTTTTTAAGTGACTTGAAACAGTTGCATATTCCTCCTACTGTAGGCTAAGACAGGATTGTATGTAAGATTTTGGCTACAGTTTTCCTTAGTTCGCCAACATCCTGTTTTTGTAAGACCTATAGACCACTGAGTGTTAAATATACTCATAACTACATTGAACTCTGCCACGGTGAAGAGACAGACACTGTTTAAAATTATGTAGTGTATGTTTTGTATATTTGTTGTGCGGTTTTGCTATTGGGTATCAATTATATGGACTGGTAAACCAGCACTCACATGTGTAGGTCAGTATCAATTAATATCAATATGGTCAGTTTCAGTTCAAAGTGATTTGAACCATATCTGTTTTTAAAAAAAAAATATGATTCATATGAAGTAACAGTGACCTTACTGATACATTAGCTCTCAATAGTATTCACCCCCATGGGACATTTCCACATTTCATTGTGTTACAAAAGGAAATCAAAATTATTTATTTTTTTACCCTGATCAATGCAGAAAAAGTCCATAATGTCAACATGAAAATAAAATCTGCAAATCTTTCTAAATTACTTACAAATGTAAAACAGAAAATAGATTTAATCAGCATTCACCCCCTTCGCTATATGACACACCTGAATGAGCTTTGGTGAAACCACTTGTCTTTAGAAGTCATAATTAGTTCAGTGGGCACTAGTATGGGAGGCCAACAAGAGGTCTATGGCAAATCAAAAGAGGTTACAGTTTTCCTGGGTTGAGCTGGCCAGGTATTCACAGAAGAGGTGTTTATTGGAGAGTTGCAAAAAAAAGCCATTGTTGAAAAAAATTAATATCAAAGGTCGGCTGAGTTTGCCAGAAGGCATTTGGGAGACTTTGAGACAAAGTGGAATAAAATGCGCTTTTTGGCCTCCACGCCAGTGTTAAATTCGTCAACAAAAATAGTGACAAATATTTGTTAAATACCTATTTTTCAATGGCAATTGACAAGACGATAACTGACTAAACAGATTCAGAAAAGAAAAACTATTTTTCATTTTTGCTGGAAAAAGACTCCACGAAATTCTTTGTGACGAATGTCTTGTGTAACTGCCATAAATGTATAGGAGTGTTTGTTTTTTTGCCCAATCAATGGCATCAGTGGGCATTAACAGATTTTCTTTCTCATCTCAGTAGTGCAATGCTATTATTGGTGGAAAAAGTGTCAAGCCCAGGTCATTCCAAAGATACCTCTCTGACTGTTCCCTACTCTGGTGGCAAAGGATTTGACTGGGTTCACTGTGGTTACTCCCCCGGTACAAAAAAAGTAATTGCCCTTTATCTGCTGCAGATTAATGTGTTCTTCCACCAATTTCAGAAAAGAATCATACAGTAATGTTCATGCAGAACAGTGTGTTAGTAGAATAAGACTATGTATGTTTGTGTACAAAGAAGGCAGTGATATGTTTACTATAGTTTAATGAGGCAATACATTTCATTTGACTAAAACATAAGGGTACTTAGTTGACTAAAATGGCTGATTGTTTTTGCCATTTTGACAGTAACTAGACTTAATCATTATTAAAATAAAAATGTGACAAACTTTGATATTTTAGTCAAAATGACAAAGACTAGACTAAATTAAAAAAAATGGTGCCAAAATTAACACTGTTCCATGTTAAGTGTTATTTTTAGGGCAGGCATAACACACATCATCTTGAGAACACCATCCCTACAGTGTTGGCAGCATCATGCTATGGGGATGCTTCTTTGAGTCAGGGCCTGGAAAGCTTGTGAAAATAGAGCCCAAAATGGATGCAGCCAAATACAGAGAAATCCTGGAAGAAAACCTCCTGAAGTCTGCAAGAGACCTGGGACTTGTGTTGCTTAAACAACAAGGTCAATGACCTGGAGATGCCAAGTCCAACCTAAGACCTCAATCTAACTGAGAATTTGTGGAATGAGTTCACAATTGCTGTTCACCAACAGTCCCCATTCAACTTGAGGAAGCTGGACCAATGGGCAAAAAATGCTGTGTCAAGATGCGCAAAGCTGGTAGAAACTTTTCCAAATAAACTCATGGCTGTAATTGCTGCCAAAGGTGCCTCTATCAAATATTGACTTAAAGGGGTGAATACTCATGCAATCATTTTTTTTGTTTGTTTTTGTAATTAATTTAGAACAATTTGTAGATTTAATTAATCACTTTGACAGATATGGACTTTTTGTGTTGATCAATGGCAATAACCCCTGAATAAATCCATTTTGAATTAATGTTTTAACTCCACAAAATGTGGTAAAATCTGGGTGGGTTGAATAATTTTAAGAGCCACTGTATGAAGTGAAACAGGTCAGATTGAAACAGATCACGTTGAAACAGATCAGATTTTGTTTGATGACCATGTCTGATGATGTTGGGAGGCTATTATTACTTCCTGTGCTTTTTGATAATGTTGGGATGCTACTATAAGCTATAACAAGCCATGTCGTTTGATAATGTTGGGAAGCGATTACTGTGTTTTTATAATGTTGAGAGTTTATTACTTTTTATTACTTTTTATAATGTTGGGAGACTTCTATAAACTTAAACTAACCATGTATTTTATAATGTTGGGAGACTACTAGTTATAACTAGCCATGTGTGATAGTAATTGTCAGATATTTTAATAATTACATACCAGTTAATTTTTACTAACCATGTTACTTAAGCTGTATAGCAGCTACTCTGACTGTGGTATTTTAGAGTAGTTCTTTCTCTTTTTACTTGTTACGTATTGATGCATGGGTGGTTGACATCATATGGTGTGACATGAAAGTTATTGTATCTAAAATGAAAATGGGGTATACTTTTCTTAAGAAACCCACTATCATAATTATCATTAATATCTTAAGGTCCAGCATTTCGTTGTGAAAAATCATTACATTTTGTATTAATCTTCATAATCCTCGTGCAAAGTCAGACATCTGTTCTCAATCTTTCAATGTATTTTATTGAAAGATAATTCCGACAAACCCTGTTATAAATCTGACAAAATGCTTGTCTCTTGCTGATACAATTTTAAATGTGTTCCATTGAGCTTTTTTGATAAATTACTAACAAATCCTTTTTTAGTCACAATTCTGAATGTCACACTAAATGATATGGTGTGGTTCTCCATAGGTGGAACCACACCACCCTGCAAAAACGTGTATTTTATGCATTTAACATCCAAACAAAAACTGTTTAAGAACAATCAAAGCTGTGAAACATTGTGCCACTAAACATTGTATAGCAGTTGGTTATCGGAGACAGGACTAGTGAGGAATTCACTATTAAAGAATAGCATCTCAAGTAATTGTTTATTGTAAAGTCTGTTGAATATTAACTGCTGGTAAGTACACTGCCTGGCCAAAAAAGTCAATGGATTTGAATTAGCAAATACTTGGAAGAGCCTATGATTGAATAATTACTGCAGAGATTAATGATTCAGCTGGCAACAATTCTTTTAACCTTAACTGATGCAGTGAGAAGCTTCTCATTTCTTAAACAACCACGTCGGAAGATATATCCCGTGGTCGTGGAAAATATATTACTGTGTTGCAGAAGGGTGAAATTATTGACCTGCATCAAGCAAAGAAAACAACGAAGGAGATTGCTGGAATTGGGTTGAGAATTTTCCAACGCATCATTAAAACCTGGAAGGACAGTGGTGAATGGTCAGCTTTGAAAAATCTTGAATGGCCGTGATCAGAGATCACTTAAACAAGTCGAATCGTAAAAAAACTGCAGTAGAACTCCCAGCCATGTTTAATAGAGAAAGTAAGAGCATTTTCACACGCACAATGCAACGAGAACTCACAGGATTGGGACTAAACAGCTGTGTGGCCACAAGGAAACCACTTGTCAGTGAGGTAATCAGAAAAAAGGCTTCAATTTGCTAGGGAGCATTAAGATTGGACTCTGGAGCAATGGAAAAAGGTTGTGTGGCCTGATGAGTCCAGATTTACCTTCTTCCAGAGCAATGGGTGTGTCAGGGTGAGAAGGGAAGTTCATGAAGCAACGCACCCATAATGCATAGTGCCCTCTTTACAAGCCTCTGGAGGCAGCGTTATGATCTGGGGTTGCTTCAGTTGGTCAGGTCTAGTTCATGAAGCAACGCACCCATAATGCATAGTGCCCTCTTTACAAGCCTCTGGAGGCAGTGTTATGATCTGGGGTTGCTTCAGTTGGTCAGGTCTAGGCTCAGCAACGTTATATGGTAATAAAATGAAATCAGCTGAGCACCTGAATGTACTGAATTACCCTGTTATCCCATCAATGGATTTTTTGTTCCCTGGTGGCATGGGCTTATTCCAGGATGCCGATGCCAGGATTCATTGGGCTTAAATTGTGCAAGAGTGGTTCAGGGAGCATGAGGAATGATTTTCACAAACCAATTGGCCACTACAGAGTCCTGACCTTAGCCCCATTGAATGTCTTTGGAATGTGCTGGAGAAGACTTTATGGAGTGGTTCGACTCTCCCATCGTCAGTACAAGATGTTGGACAAAAATTAAAGCAACTCTGGACCGAAATATATGTTGTGACATTGCATAAGTTTGTCGAAACAATGCCATTGCAAATGCATGGTGTAATCAAAGCTAAAGGCGGTCCAATAAAATATTAGTGAGACATTTTTGGCCAAGCAGTGTATTGATTACTCATAACTACCCCTAAGCAGATATGGCCCTGTCCACTAGGTGTTTTAAACATGAAATTCGGCTACCGACATTTCACCTCCAATGAATTGTCAATGGAGTCACGTGACCATGAAAGCGAGGCAGTGTGGGATACCTGGCAGCACATCGCTGCAGGTAGAAATCAGTGCAGGAAGAAATGGAAGGGGTTGAGGGACACAAAAAAGAGAAAAATAAGGAGAAGGAAAGGCACAGGACTGGGCCTGGCTCCTCCACCAGCCAACCATGGAAGTACATGGCTGTTATGAATTGTTTTGCACTATTCATATAATACAGGGAGACCACAGGCCATATGCAGAGTAGCCATTCCAGCTAGCCTGCCAGCCAGTCAGCCTGCCCCCATTGCCAGCCATGCCCCTCCTCTGTCATTTCTGAATTTGAGAAGAGGATTCTACAATACTAGATAAGCCAATACCTCCACGACACCCTCACTTCAGCCCCAGACAGATGATGAGGATAAGCTCTTCCTCGGGAGCATTCTACTCACACTAAAAAGGCTGCCACCTGCAAAAAGGGCAGCAGTTAAATTTAAAAGGGCAGTTAAATTTAACATTCACAGACTAGTGTTTGAGGCAGAACAGTCAGGGCACCGAGTTACGTACAGCCAGCAGTTGTGTTCATGTTTTAATACTATTGTTATACATAATACTAATAAAATATTATAACAACTTCAAATTGTTTTGTTTGTACCAAAGTGTTGTCCACACTGTACACTTTAACTCATTCATTAAGCTATATAGCTCCAGTAAGTCATTTTGGATCCACCATGTGTACTGTCAGTGTTCCTGTAAACAGCACTGCCTGGTCGTGGTTGTCATGGTAACGTATGTTTCAGTGTAGGTCCACCCACCATGCTGTCTGTCCACTCCAATTCAAGAACCACATTCAGCCAGTAGAAATGACAAACATAGATGCATTACAGCCAACCCCCATTGGATTACTTCATCAAAGATAATGAGTATGCATAGTAACACAATTAATTATTAGTCCACAGGACTAATATGCTACAGTAACCTGTTCTCATTATGGCCTGGGTCTTGCCCTCTCTTGTAGATACTGAGGATGACAGAGCATAAAGTTTATATAATGATAAACCAAATATTTTCCTACTAAACCATAATTAATTAGGGTAAGGGCCGATTTGGGTTTATGTTTGTGCTTGTTGCAGACAATGCAATGTGGTTTCTGATAGTGGGCGTATTTCAGAAAGCAGGATCAACAAACTGAGTTTAAACCACAACTGTGTTGACTGACTCTGAGCTGTCAAACTCAGAGTTGATGGTTCAGAAAAGGTGGTAACAATTAGTTCAGTCAACTCTGAGTTAAGTTAACCCTGAGTAAAGCATGTGCACGAGGAGATAAAAAGCCCTCATCAATGGAACGCAGATAACGTGAGTCATCATGGCAACAGGGGAAAAAGGTCTCGGAGCCTGTACTTCTCCCCAGTGGAGTTAGATATATTAATGAATGCACATGCAGAATATTACTATATATTCAAGAAAAAAGCAATAGAGTAGCAGCAGCAAAAGAACGTGAGCTAGCGTGGCAGTAAATTGCTGACCGAGTCAATGTTTGAGTATTAAATGGAAAAAAGAGGAAGGTTTTATCTCGAGTGTTCCACTCATTAAATATTTATATAATGTGTGTGGGTGCAATATTAAGTTCAAAGTTCATTTATCAAATGCACCGAATAACACAGCGTAATTCTGAACAATGAAAATCTTGTGGCACACGACATCTACGTAGTAAGAATTAAGAAATATATAAAGCAAAAATATAGCAATAATATACATAATTGTCACAGTTTGGCATGGAAGCAGGACACAAGCGCAGAGGTTGTCATGGGCAAACATAATTTAATAAGTTTTGCTGAGAAACAACAGGCACAAACAGCAGGAACAGGAAACACACAAAATGACCAACCAGAAACACTGGGGGAGAAGGAACTTAAATAGAGACACAACGAGGAGCAAGCAAGGGATGGGTGTAAACAATAAGGACAAGGACAGGCTGCGCATAAGAACAAAAGACAAAAACCAAACATAACAGGCTACATTCAAAACCAAAAGCTAAACCAAACAGAACCTGACAATAAGCAGCAATTTTAAAGATAGTCTGAGGGGGAGAATTGAACAATATGGGCAGACGTTTTGAATATTATAAATATGAGTATAATATGTCTATAAATGGCACATACAAAAGAATATTCTAATGTACATTGAATGCACATGGAAAGAAATCAGAGCATTTTGAATGTTCATGTGTGATCAGTATGATCATAGATCAGTGTTGCTGGTTGAGGAGCCTTATGGCCTGAGGGAAAAAACAGTTTGTGAGTCTAGAAGTGTGTGCTCCGATGCTCTGGTAGCGTCTACCAGACAGCAACAGTGTGAACAGACCATCGCCTGGGTGGCTGTAGTCTTTGATGATGTTCCGTGCTTTCCTAAGGCAGGTAGATGCCTTGCACAGAGGGGAGATGGCAGCCGATGACACCGCACACTTTACCACCCTCTGGAGGGACTTGTGATCAGCAGCGGAGCAGCTGCCGTACCAGGAAGTAATGCAGCCTGAGAGGATGCTCTCAATCGTGCACCTGTAGAAGTTAGTGAGTTTTTACAGACATGCCAAACTTCTTGAGTCTCCTCAAGAAGTTTAGTCACTTTTGGGCAGTTTTCACTGCCGGTTCGCTTGTCTGGACCAAGTGAGGTCATCTATTTACGCAGGAGCAACCCAACAGGCACAAAACGTACTTGGCAGCAACTGAAAATGAAATAAAAATATACTTCAAACAGGAGAAGTATAATTTCAGTACAAGCAACTGTGATGCTGTTGAGCCTCCCCTACCATATTAAACACCTTTCAGTGGCAACATGAAACATATATTTCAGTAGTAAGTGAAAATGTCTAAGCAAAAAACAGACAATTCTCCAAAAAAAGTACATTTCTTTGTTGGCCTACCTGCACATTCATGCTGTGGAAAGACTTCCTATTCACATAATCTCCCTCATTTACTGAAGGAGCTGTGATAGGAATATGAGTATCTATGCAGCCAATCACATCTGGAAACCTTATATATATTAACTGATTAGTGCTTCAAGTATCAAAGCTTCATACTAAATAAACTGATTATTGCTTAGACTGATACCTGCAATTCTGTGGGATTCTGCTGTGATGGGTCTTGTGGGTCTGTGACTTAGGAACACTAGAAAGGTGTACAGTAAACGTTTCAGTGCAAGAGTCACATCTCTGACAGCCCGACAGAGACGGTTGCCTTGGAAATATACTCAGCATCACTGATGTTATACAGAAAACTGCAACACAAAGAATTAGTTCCGAACTGAGAGCATGTCTACGATGTGTCATAGGAACGATATGAGGATATTGAGAATATTATTCAGATAAATCAGGCCCGGCAATCAAGCCGGGCATTACCCCCTAGATCTGTGCCCCCCTTAAACACTGCAAATGGTGTATGAATTAAATATGCCCCCCATTGATAAAAAAAAGGCCCCCTCAGTCACTTCATCCTGGAGCCGGGCCTGGGCGATTGTACAGAAAAACTAGTTGAATAAAACCTACTAGCAAGCAGGTTAGCTTCACTGAGTATGTTGCCGTAGCAACTGACTCAGTAAAACGCTGAACTGGCTCTTTGAAACCGTAAACCCAGAGCTTCCATCAACTCTGAGTCAATTATAGGTTTTCACTAAACCCGCGTTCTGAAATACCCTGGACGTGATGGATTAAGCTCAGGTGATCTGCGAGAAACGGAATAATACTCATCTAGGTTTGTTGTGGGCGGCTCGTTTGTTTAACAGAGCTCAGCACACACTACACCACTTGCTCTGGAAGGAAGTTAGAATGCATCATAATTTGTCTGTGTGTGACCGGTAGGTGTCTGTCTTCCTGAGGAGTGTCTTCCATCTGGACATAAAAACCTGCCTGGCGAAGTGCTGCAGAGACGGTTCTCCCATCAGAGCTCTGTTACAGGGCCAACAGGTGTGTTGTGTATAGATAAGAAATTGATTTTAGAATAAGGCTTGGTCAAAACACTTTCTGAATGCACTGCAGTACCATGACAGAGATGGTAAAGAGACCTACATTATTTACTATTATGTACTTTGTGTGAATTTGCTATTAGGTATTATGTTAATTATGTATTTTGAGTTTTGACTGGCGTTCAGACACCAGAAAGAGTGGCTTTCACTTACCTAATAAAATACTAACAGTTTTATAAAAAATTCCTAACCTTTTCCACTCTAATGCAGAACTTGTACATTTCACGTGCCAGCCATGATGCCGAATATTCAATGCATATTTTCTATTAGAAGACAATTAGACAGATTCAACCCTTGTGGTGCTGCAGTGTCCTGTAACTTCTAGTGATTTTCAACGGTTTGGTTTATGGAGCCCTGGAGGTGACATTGAATGTTTTTTTAAATAAAACGTGCTCTCGTTTTTGCCGGACCGCATAAGCGGAGCCGGCCAAGAAGAGCGAATGTCACTGACTGACTTAGTGGCTGGCTGACCCTTGTTAAATAGCATAGTGGTTAGAGAAGCGGACTTGTGAACTACAGGTCCCGAGTTTGTATCTCCTCGCAGGCTAAGCGAAGTACGCATTATGAATTATTCCGGATAGACGAAAACTTCGCTTGCTAAAACCGTTAGTATCTACATTATAGTAAGCCTAAAATAAAACAGTTTGTGGTTATATTGCGACTATTTCTTGAGGATTTTCGACGTACGCATTCCTTGCATGCGTTTTGGGTCAGGATAGAGAAACACATTTGCTGGCTACAACATAATATAGTAAGCCTTAACTGAAACTGTATACGGTTATATTGCGACTGTTTCTGGCATGGAAAGGTTCATCTTCAGTCTCGCTAGCAATTGCTCAATTCTTATGGTTATTCCTAGGAAGTTAGTAGATACTAGTAAGCCTATTACTGGTTAATAAGCTGTTAAAACGGCCAGTGGCAAAAGCAATACAGTTGCTTTTACAGTTGCTTTTTTGCCACTGTATACAGCAATACATAGACACTATGGTGGAGGTAAACTTAATAAGAAACGTTAATCAGTTTAACACAATCCTCAATGGAGTCTAGCGACAGTTGAAACGTGTAATGCCGTGGCGTAGTGGTTAAAGACATGTGCCTTTCATGCGGTAGACATAAGTTTGAATCTATTGAGAACAACGAGATTTATTCATTATTTCTGGTAGATTCCACGATTCTCTCGTCTTTTCACTTGATGAAAAAGTTAGTTATCGTCGCCTTTATTGATAGTTATTGTATAAATGTCATTCACTAATGAAAGAAAAAAGTATGCTGTTTTGCCATGAAAGAAAAAAAACATTCTTATGCCATGAAATGAAATAGCTTTGGCAGACTCGCTAGCAATTGCTCAATTCTTATGACTGTTCCAGTAAGTTAGTAGATACCGGTAAAGCTTATTACTGGCTAACACACTTAAAACGGCCAGTGGCAAACGGCATACATAGATGCTATTTGTGGTGGAGGTAAACTTAGTAAGAAACGTTAGTCAGTTTAACTGTATCAGTGTCATTCACGAATGGCCAATTAACTATTAAAACGGCCAGTGGCAAAAGAGGATTTGTTCAGGATAGAGACAAGAGGCTATACTGACACCCAGTAAGAATACAGATCTGTAGTGTAGTGGTAAACGGAACAGGTTTTCATTTGGGGGACCTGGTTTCGAATCTCGAGATGGCAGTTCTTGCTATTGCGGGCCGGCTGAACTAGGCTTGCCTGGTTTCTTGTTTAAACGTGCTCTAGTTTTTATATATAAACTTGTTTCAGGATTTTTGTTCTTATGGACAACATTAGATGGAAAGTTAATTTCAATAGACTACACATTTTTACCTTGGGTCTTTATTGTGTTATGTGTCCTTGTTCTTCCTTGCCCTTCTGTGTCCGAAATATCTATAGAACGAGAACACGTTTCCAAAAACGAGTGCCCGTATTATTAAAAGAGAACACGTTTTCTAAATCTAATTAAAATCTAATTGAATGTCACCTCCAGGGCTCCGTATTTGGTAAATCCACTGTAAAACACCAAAAACACTTTGCACTGCCTCTAGTGGACCGGAGCACTTCCATTGTGCAGCGTTTCTTTTAAGGCTGTTGTGTTGTAAGTAATTGAATACATAGTCTTTATAAGTGTTTCATTTCTGTTACTGTCGTGTTAATTTTGTTTCGCTGCATCACTGCATGGTAACTTGGTTAATGTTGCCCCTTTTACCCGTGAGTAATACCGACTCCTGCACACTAGATGGAGCGTTGCAACTGATTTTTTTTGCGGACTATCATAATAACATAGAAGAAGAAAAAAACATGAACCTTATTAACTCCAACACAAAATTGCGCGCTACAATCCATTTATTTCAGAGAAGCGCGCTACAATTTGTTTGCGGACTAGTTACCGCGGAAGAAGAGAAAAATAACTGATGTAGTCATAAAGGACGATAACATTGTTTTTAAGTGATTGTACAATGGCAAGCGACACAGAGATCATGGATGACTTTGACAGCAACGAAGAAGGATCCTCTGGTAGTAGTTACGTTCCAGACGAAGACTTCGGCTTCGACAGTGAGGAAGAAGTGGATCCATATGATAGCACGTAGGTGTAAATAATCTTCATCCCTGTATTTACGTTAGCATAACCTGGAGTTATTTTAACATCGTATTTTTTTATGTAATCTCTCGGGTTGTTCTCTGTGTACTGTGTTTTGGATGTTATGTTGAATAAACAAAGTACATTCCTTTCCTTAATAAGTGCGCCACTAGTGACGATTGGAGAGGTTATTTTATTTAAATTATTCTAACGAATGTACAATCCGTTTTTTACCGAATATATTCTGTTCATTCGTACTTTTACGATATTTTGCCCTTTTGGAACAAACATGTATGCCCAATTCCTAATGAATCTCCCCCGTTTCTCCACTTCACATTCCGCCATCCATCTGCGCATTCCCGCGCTCCTCCGCCATTTGTAAAAGCGATTCTGTTCATAGTTTTCAGTCATGTGGTTGCTCTGAAAGCCTGGCGTGCAAAACATTGTTAAAACATGGCGGCTACACTGGGAATTCTATGGAGCTATACTGCACAAGCCGGTCAATATTTCTACTTTTACAGCCCATGAGTGTTTAGATCACCTCAGAAAACATGAAAAACAAAGGTATACAAACACACTGCACGTCTTAGGCACTTGTGACACATAAACAGCACCCGCTGCGTAATTTAAATCGTTTAAACCAGCAACATCCCTGCTGGAGCTGAAGGGGATGTGTACTTACTGTACCATGTGGAGAATCCATCCCCTTACACTGCTAACAAAATGAAAGCGTACAAAAGTACTGACAGCTGTCTGTACATTTGATCAGGGTGGGCAATAATGCAGTTGTTTGGGAGGTGAAATAGAAGTTGAGTGCTAATTTACCTAAACTACCGTTGGTTATGGGTGGACAGTGTAGCGTAGTGCAACTTGTATAACAGAATCTTGTGACAAATGTACCGGTAGTAATATAAACGTTTTCCGAAAGTCAGGTCAATCATTGACAGCATGGGCAGCTGTGGGGAAGGTTGGATTGATGCGATTTTGTCCTGTATTAACTTGGTTATAATTTAGCTAACACTATATGTTTAGCGAGAAAGGTTTCGCTAGCCTCACTAACGTTAGCTAGGCCATTGGAGTTGGTTGCATCGGTGCAAACGAAAATAGAACATGTCATTCATTACAATGATTACATGTAGATATGATTGCACATACAATATATATGCGGTTTGCGCATCCAATGGAACTGCAACTATCTGGCACTAGTAAAAGTTGCCGATGGAGGGTAATGGAAGGAGAGTTTGTTTTGCCCGCCAAGCGGGCGCTCCCATATGTCGTGACGTCACGTGGAAACTCAATAGACCAGGGATATTCGACTCTGGCCTTCGAAGGCAGTTTCGCTCATTGTCTCATTGCAACCCTACGACCTGGAAACCAGGTGGGTGCAATTAAATGTACGGTAGAACAGAACCAGTAGGCTCCTGCCATTGTGGGATAAGAGTTGAATAAACCTGTTACAAACATCCCAACTCCCCCGGGAGTCTCCCGCATTTTAATAGCGTCTCCCTGACTCCCGCCAGTTATATACAATCTCCCGGAAATCAGAATTGAGAGCGAACGAGAGTTAAGTGCAGAATTACGAATCACATACTACATACTTGGCGAAGTACGTACTTTTTAGTGTATAGTAGGCAAGTATGCCAGTATTGGAGACTGAATGAGTCCTTCTACATAGTCAGAAATGGGGGGAATGGTTGTAAGTAACCGGTTAAGCCACCTCCCCGAAATGAGTTTTTGCAGGTTGGCATGTCAGCTGTTATAGGCTGAAATAGTCGACGTGTCTTAATCCCCATTAAACCTAGAAGCAAAATGTGATACTGGTTCTTTTCGCATTTGATCCCATAAGACATTAGAAAGATTTATCACTTAAGACATTTTAGAACAGTTTTAAGTAGTCTGTGTTTCGTTTAGGCTTATGCCTGCTCTGCGTTTTGACAACCGTTTAACCCTCAGCCTACCAACATATTTAACTACGGACCAGGGACCCCAAGAATAAACTACTTTAATAAACAACCATCATAGCAAAATGTCTTATTTCTTCTTAAAACATCATTAGTTATGTAATGTTATCTGAAAAAACAGATTATTATTTTAGGAAAGTTACAGCTAATTTGCATATTGTGTAAAAACAGTCAACAAAGTTACTACAAATTGCAGCTTTTATACCAAGTACAATCCACATTAGTACTTAAAAGCTTATTTATCATCTTTTGATTCTGGTATAATTTAGTTTTCAGTAATTTCAAGTAAACATTATTGTTGTCAATAATAATTGACAACAATAATGACAGTAGCGTATATATGCGCACATCAGCTACATGGATAAGGGTATAATAATTCTACTTGGTTCATATGTTGACAAAGATGATACAACAAAAATGACCGCAAGCAATGTTTTGTCAACCACACGGTAGTGCTATTGAGGATTTCCGCATTTGCAAGCTCACTACGCTCACCCTGTTTGAGATGGACAAATCTACATCTTTTCATTAGTCTATCTCCTCACAAGGAGCATTTTTGCAATTGGGATTCATTAACTCCGCTTCAACATTTTTTTGGCCATTTTGAATTTGTGAAAGACACTTAAAGCAACTCCTATGGCACCATATTTACCATATGACCGATATTTACGTACCTTCATATTTAGCATCTATGGACGATGGTCATGAAGTTATATAAATCAGGCCAATATATTAAAAAACATGGCCGCTATTGACCGATAAACTTGTGCATGGGTGTGGTTTTGCATATATATGCACAGAAGTCCACACATAGTGGTATTAGAATTCTACTTGGTACATATGTGGATAAACAGGACATGACAAATGAGTGCAAGCAAATTTTGGTGAACCACACAGTGACGCTATTGAGTCTTCCACTTTAGCAAGCTCACGACACTCTCCCCATTTGAGATATAATCTTGAAATAAGGTATACTGGTCCAAATCCTGCCAAGGAACATGTGTGACAGAATTCGTGAACAGGGGCGTATGTCGCATGTCACTACTTTTCAGGAGAGCCGTTTTTAAGAAGAAAAACATGTTCTGGGACATTCTTTTTTGCAGAAATGCCTTCTTGAAGATGTGAACTTTCATGTGACTTAAACTAGTATGCAAAGTGTAAATACGAATAAAATTAAAAACTAAAACACTTGTTTAACCAGCGGAAAATACAGGACTTTTGACATGACTTTTGACTTGATTCTAGATATGATTGGCTGAGATAATGAAGGGGCTGGACATACTGAGTTCTGATTGGTCTGCCAAGTCACCGACTTCTGTCATAACACCCGTACTTGTTTAATATAATTCCAACCCCGGGTTTTCCAAAAATGGACAACTGTGATCGCATTGCTACAGCTGTGAATCACATCGCTGCCCTGAATTTAGCTGGTGTTATCAACAAATTTCAAGTTGTGAGATACTATTTTCTGGAGTACAATGATGCCATGACTCAGAAGATGAATCGGACGATGATGAGGAAATCCCAGACTTTGATACTGTTTAAAATGTTCAGGCATTCAATTGCAGTGCCAATGGTGGAAAGAAAACGCTGGCTCATCTTGTATAAAAGTGACAATGAAAGATGCATAGATTCTTGGAGTATTGAACGCCTTGTGTGAACTGTAGCGAAAAGACGCATTGTAAACAAGGTCAACAGACTAAACACAAATAACAAGCACTTTTTTGCCTATTCAGTCTGCCACAAAACATTCCTACATGTATGTTGAACGTTAGCTAACTAGCTACAGATAATTCCTTTTCAAAAAGTTGTCAGTCGTTTGTATTGCTTGTTATCTAGCTATAGCTACTGACGTTACTGGTAATGTTAGCTAGCTAGGTAACAACATTAACTTACCAGCTAGCTAACATTTCCTGGTTTCTAGCTTGTGTGTGATTATGCTTAGCTATTATGTTTGCATAGTTTTCACAAAAGTGAGCAAGTCACTTAGTTTGATGATAAGCTACATGATTGACCGGTCATTCATCCAGGTGTGAGTGACTATGCCTAATCTATAACCCTATAACTGCTCTGTGGCTGTCCACCTGCACTCACACTATCACACTATCTTGCATTGCTGCTACTCTTCATTATGAATCCTGCTGCTTAGCGACTTTATCTTTCACTGTACTGTTTATACCTGATGTATCAAGTCCATGTGAAAAAACGTTAATTTTAATTTATTTGGTTTGATATAGTATGTGTTTATTAGAGACCAACCAGACCAGTTTAGCACAAGGCCAGTGTCCCCATTTAAATACTTAAATAGTTGGGTCGGGTTAAGGCCTAAGAGGGTGTTAAATACGCTGAATGGGTGTAAACAAAGACCCGCTCTCTGGCAAGTGTGACTCTTTCAAGCCTCTTTTCTCAGAACTAAGTAGAGCAGATTATCAACATTTAAAACAGCATATCTTTCCCATAACTTTATCAAACAGTATTGTATTATATACCATTACAAAGTTCTGAATCTGGACCTTTATAAAATATAAAAAATAGATATATATATTAAAAAAAGCCAAACTCACATTTTGCGATAGGACCCCTTTCAGGAATTGGGACCCAATAAGTCCGCTGTAATGGTTTTACAGCAAATTCTGAATTTGTGATATACGCTTCAAACACTACTTGTATACAGGTGCTGGTCATAATTAGAATATCATCAAAAAGTTGATTTATTTCAGTAATTCCATTCAAAAAGTGAAACTTGGATATTATATTCATTCATTACACACAGACTGATATATTTCAAATGTTTATTTCATTTAATTATGATGATTAAAACCGACAACTAATGAAAATCCCAAATTCAGTATCTCCAAAAATTAGAATATTACTTAAGACCAATACAAAAAAAGGATTTTTAGAAATGTTGTCCAACTGAAAAGTATGAACATGAAAAGTATGAGCATGTACAGCACTCAATACTTAGTTGGGGCTCCTTTTGCCTGAATTACTGCAGCAATACGGCGTGGCATGGAGTCGATCAGTCTGTGGCACTGCTCAGGTGTTATGAGAGCCCAGGTTGCTCTGATAGTGGCCTTCAGCTCTTCTGCATTGTTGAGTCTGGAGTATCGCATCTTCCTCTTCACAATACCCCATAGATTTTCTATAGGGTTAAGGTCAGGCGAGTTTGCTGGCCAATTAAGAACAGGGATACCATGGTCCTTAAACCAGGTACTGGTAGCTTTGGCACTGTGTGCAGGTGCCAAGTCCTGTTGGAAAATGAAATCTGCATCTCCATAAAGTTGGTTAGCAGCAGGAAGCATG
>JACXGI010004810.1:0-36947 GCA_016801175.1 Esox masquinongy
AATCTCTGACTGTGATACGTGTGCTTTATTGTTTCCCAATAGTACCCAGCCGGACAGTAAATGTGGGCCAAGTCCAATGGTGAAAGATAACATCGGATGCGAGGAGACATCCACCCTGTGCTACTCTTGCAAAAGAAAGGCTGTCCCGGTAACTGTGACTGTCCCAAAACCTCTGATGTGGTGTATACACCGAGAAGGCGCAGGGTCAGTGCTCTTGGGACACTCACACTGTCACACGGTCATAGGTATGGTAGCAGACGTTCCCACTTCCCCAATATTTACCAGATCAAATTCATCCTTAAGATGTGTAAAGGATGGAACAGCCACTTTACTTGCCCTACTATCTGTAGCCACTACCTGTGACATAGCTGCCTTAGAAGGTACTTATTGGGTGTGTGGTACCCAGGCTTATGATTTTCTACTTAATGATTGGGCTGGCATTTGTGGATTGGCATACGTCATTCCGGCAATACGAGTCTCGGATTCTTTCCCTGTTGTTGTCAATGGTAGCCAGCGGTCAACACGTGACCTATCCTGGCTGACCCATAAGCAGACCTGGGGCACTCGAACGATGGGCATGCTATTGCCCATGTACGGTGTGATGCAGTCCTTGGATCAGGTGCGTGATTTAGCCTTAGAAGTAGAACATCTTGCTAATGTGACTGCTAGGGCCAGTAATCTGATCTCTGAGGAGCTGGGAGCTGTACGCTTGCTTGCTCTACAGAACAGGGTAGCCTTAGACTATTTATTGGCCTCCCAGGGAGGAACCTGTGCTCTGATAGGACAGGAATGCTGTACATTTATACCTAATTACAACTCCACTATTTCTGACCTGGTTAATTAAATGATTCAAGTTTCCCACCAGGCCCATAATGATAATGTCAAAGGACCACTTTCCTGGATAGCTGGGCTGGACATGCAATAGCTTAAGACATCCCAATGTTTAAAATTGACTTACTGATACTGATTTACTGATACTTTGTTGTTGCATTTAGTCTGTTGACCTTTTTTACAACGCGTCTTTTCGCTACCGTTCACACTCAAGGCATTTAGTACTCCAAAAATCTATGCATCTCTCATTGTCGCTATCATAACTGCCATGGTTGTCCTTTGCTTGTAAATGTAATCCATGGACAGTTGTTTCATACAAGACGAGGCAGCGTTTTCTTTCCACCATTGGCACTGCTATGAAATGCCTCAATTTTGCCTGAACGTTTTGAACAGTATCAAAGTCTGGGATTTCCTCATCGTCGTCCGATTCATCTTCTGAGTCATGGCATCATTGTACTCCAGAAAGTAGTACCTCACAACTTGAGATTTGTTGATAACACCAGCTTAATTCAGGGCAGTGATGTGGTTCACTTTTTGAAAAACTCTACTATTAATACTATTAAACAAGTACGAGTATTATGACAGAAGTCGGTGACTTGGCAGACCAATCAGAACTCAGTATGTCAGCATTTCCAGCCCCTACATTATCTCAGCGAATCATGTCTAGCAAAAGTCCTGTATTTTCCGCTGATTAAACAAGGGTTTGAGTTTATAATTTTATTCGGGCATACTAGTTTGTTATTAAATCACATGAAAGTTCACATCTCCAAGAAGGCATTTCTGCAAAAAAGACAAAATGTCCCACAGTTTTTCTTCTTAAAAACGGCTCTCCTGAAAAGTAGTGACATGCGAACATATGCCCCCGCTCACAAATTCTGTCACATATTGCCGATAGGGTTGGTATTTCAACTTATGTATTTTTCTCAATGGATGTCTGTGTGAAGGGGACTGTGAATAAATCCAGCTCAGTTTTCATACATTCACCAGACATACGGTGTATGAGAGCCATCTTCCTTTAAAAAATGTTTTTAATTAATCTTGCAGTGTTCCCTTTGAGTATCCTCTGAGCGGTATGTTTTCTTTTAATAGCGGCTCTTGTTTTTGTCACAATCTTGCATTTTTCACTCTTTGGTAGGCTCCTCCTAACAGGCGGTCTCTTTGTAACACCTCGAGTCATAACCATCAATCCTGATCCATCCTGCTGTTTTGTTTGATGAGCCTTGACGTTGCTGACGACCTCCCCTACTATATTCCTCGCTGCATTTTCCAAGTGTGGTTTTGTGATTGAGAAACCACACTTTAACAAAGGTACAGCCATCCGGAAAAGCCAGCGGAAAAGGCCCGCTAGACCCGCCCCGTACATTGCAGTGCTACCATGATACCCCAATAAACCTTTCCCGGCCTACGCTGTATAGTATTCCACATACCTTTGAGGATCATCGCAGAGTTTCTGAGGCTGCATCTTATAGTCTAGAAGATTGTTTGACGGATATGAAGTGTAATTTTGCAATCACCTTCCCCACTACCAATGAAACCAACTGATTCTGATCAGATTTTACTTTAATACAGATCTCATCAAACTGACTCTTGCAAAGAAGTACATAGGTGGCTTGTCGTATGTCACTGTGACAACATTGTTTTTTTCCCCTGTAATATGTACAGTTCTCAACAGCAGGACATGACTGTCCCCAAATCTTTGATAATCAATTATATCTGTGTAGATGTATAGGGTGTTAAACCCTGCCAGAATATCTGTGGGGAATGGTCCGTACCATGGGGCGTACCACCACTCGCCTGGTTTTACGCCTAATATCTGTTCCAGTTTTGCACTGAATTTCAAACTAAAATGGGGCTCACCTTTTAGAAACATTCTATTTTTAAATTCATCATACCCCACCCATACACCATGTGGTTTTATATAAATTGATCTCTGTCACTAGATTTCCTATGCGGTTGTAATAACTGGTGTTGAGTTCATACTTCCAAGTTTTGTCGTGTTTCGAGTCATGTAGTTCAAATGCGTTTTCACCCCATGTAAAAGTCTTCCACGTATGCGGGTATTGGAATTCTATCAAAGATACTTCCCAATCGCCTTTCAAATCTATACCTTTGGCAAATTGTGTGGTATAGCTCGAACTCGAATTGTTTGGATAGATATGCCTCGATGAGTTACAAGGCAGTGTTATGTAGAAACCGCAGTCACCCATGCTGATTGTAGTCGCTGTAAATGACGTGGTCCAACAAATCCTAGTGTTTTTATCCAGTTTCTAGGTCAAGGACTTGTTCAGAT
This sequence comes from Esox masquinongy, assembly GCA_016801175.1. Classification (NCBI taxonomy): domain Eukaryota; kingdom Metazoa; phylum Chordata; class Actinopteri; order Esociformes; family Esocidae; genus Esox; species Esox masquinongy. Next base: position 3,122 of record JACXGI010004810.1, read on the forward strand.
GCTATCCAACTGTTGAATTTCTCAGGCTAAACCAAGCCATTTCATAAGAATAATTTTCTTCCCTTTCTGTATTTTTTCATCCAGAACTGGTTCCACTTTTTTCCTTAGCCACGATTATTTTCAGTAATTCCTGTTCATAAAAGGTCCCAATGGTCACATCACCTTAGTAATATTTTATTCTATATACAGGTGGCACCCTAGGAATGCATTCCGTTATTGTAAAATATTCATTTGTGTACCCTTTTTCATAGCCCTTGGTAAACGCTGCTGTCAACTTTGAGAGTCTCACAGTATTTTCAACTTGGAACTTGTAACTTTGATTACCATTTATCATCATTGTTGTACCATACATGTTCTTGAGAACTAGCCAAACATTTTCATAACGATGTGTGTTGGCTGCCGTGAGATACCGATACATTTGTGATTTTATTGTTTCATTACATCTCTCAACAATACTCGCTTTTACATAATTTCCTGTAGCGAAATGTTTTATGTTGTACTTTTTCATTAACAATTCAAAATGTGAATTAAAAAACTCCTTCCCTTTGTCCGTTTGGACTTTTTTGGGGTTTCTTCCTTCTTTTAATATGTCTTAAAATACCCGTGATAGCGCTTTTATTTCTCAGCACACAAATCCAGGTGTATTTACTTAACACATCTATACATGTTAACATAAATTTCATGTTATAGTTTTCCACACTATAAGCACTCATGTCGACCAACTCCAGCTGAAATTGTGAATTTATATCATGAACAATAACTCTATTTTTTTGAAGATTAATAGCTACTGGCCTGTGTTGCACGTATGTGTCCTGGGCCAATAGCCAGTCATTCGCCACACCATTTTTGAGGATCTCCTCGGTTTTCTCTAAGTAAGCTCTTTTCAAACGCTCTCTACCCACATAAGCACCAGGGTTTGACAGGTCGTAGTAAATACTTTTCATAACCTGTTCAGACATCATAGAGCTTTGGGTCAATAATGAGAAGTAATACCTGTTTAACAATGTTTTAGTCAGGTCTTTGGAATTTCACTATGTCCAAGAATTTCAGAACGAGACATAAACATTCAGATTTCTGTTGTAACAGCCTCTTTGCTTTCGTCGCACCAAGATGCTACTGCATTGCATACAGCTTCCGCATTAAATTTATCCATGTATTCATCCATATTCTCACTCATGTCTCTGTGTGATGTACGGCTCCGACTTGAATTCGTGCAGAAAGTTCTTAGCTGCCATGTGAACATCGGTCAGCGGTGCTTGAAAACCAGATGCATTCAAAGCCTTGACCAGCACATGTTTTAGTCGCGGTGTTAAAACTGTCTCCACAATGTCATCATAATGGGTCTCAAAAAAATAATCAGGCGGGTCGAGACAAGAATGTGTTCTCTGGCTTGGGTGGTCCACTTCACATCCGATGCATGCTTTGTGGAGAATAGCCGCAACAACGTTTTCCAGGATCATACCCAATGTTACTTTGATGATCTTTAAAACCTGTGGTGCAAGGCATTTGTCCATATTCTGATAACTCTTGTCAACATTTGACAGGAATGATAGATTAAGAGGTCCTAGCTGAGCTCCAAGCCGGTCAAGCCAATGGTAGTTTCTTGGTGGGTAAGACGGTTGAGTCGAGAGGTCAGGGTCCGGAACAGCATAGCCGGATTCAGCGTTGTCATCTAAGGCGTCACCCAGGCAGTCCTCAGCATTGGGTTCTTCAAACTCCAGTAGGTTATATTCTTGAGACGTTTTCGTAAAGTCTGCAGGCTGCTTGATAGTCACAGGTGGACTGTCGGTTTTTATGCTGTGTTGAGGATTGTGTTAGGTTAAGGCGGGGCTTCAGGGTTGTATGTCAGTCGAAAAGTGCACAGTCGCATTTACATTCTAACGTACCGTCATTTTCCGGAAATAGCTCCTATCTAACAGATTCATACTGCTTCATTCCTTCGATGACTTTAAACAACACATCTACTATATTATGTGTGCCATGCTTTGGCCCCAAATAAAACACTTTTCGAAAGGTGCACCATAAACTAGCACTAAAAGTCATTTGACCAGTCAAACCCTGTTTAAGCACCTCGCCTTCGGACAATTCATAAAATGTGACTTCTGGTATCTCGGGGTTGAAAATGTATCCACCAAATCGCCTGTCTTCCAACTTCCACTCCTGTGCTAACATATCCTGGTGTAGTTGATGAATTCGAGCAAACGCTGCATCGGTTACCTAGGGGGTGGCATCTTCATCGTGTCATTGCCACCCAAATGTATTCTCTTGCCAACTTGCTGTGCAGCAGTTAAGCTATTAACCTTCACCGGTGTTTCAAACCCAATGTTGATTGCAATAGAATCCACCATGTTTTGTAATGTACACGTAGGTTTACTCTGGCTAGTCTGAATGACCAACACCTTGGGTCTGTGTGGTTTGAATACACAGACCACGCCAGCCACCTATGGCATCGTAAAACATCAAAGGTACCACCCACTGGTTATAGACCATCTTTTGTACACACTTAGAACTTATCATAACATTGATTGCCTGTGGGATTAAACATTCCCGAACCCTGGCTCCCTATTGTTAAACACCAAACATCACACTACATATCGTAACACCTTATGCTTTGGGAATTTAACATTCCCAAACCATGGCGCCCTGTTGTTAAACATCGGACTTATCGTTACTTATCTTAACATCAAATGTCTGGTGAATTTAACATTCCCAGAACCCTGGAGCTCTATTGTTAAACATCAAAGCCACCATAAATTACAAACCGCACACCCCCATACCACATTTCATTCCCCGGACATGCATACGTCATACAGGAACTCCTAACAGGGGTTCCCAAACTTTTTTGGCCGACGACCCCATTTCGATATCTAAAAATTCTTGCGACCCCAACCATGTGACGAAAAAATATATTGTATATATATTGTAAAATATATTTCCGGCTATGAGAGTCAATTGTAAAACGTTCTCCACTGACCCCATTTTCATATCAGGTGACCCCACATGGGGTCGCAACCCCTAGTTTGGGAACCTCTGCCCTAACATGTCACACAGGAAGTCCCACCCCGGAACATGCGTCACACCGGAAGTCCCACCCCGAGCATACATCACACCGCAACTTCCACCCCAGCATACGTCACACAGGATGTCCCACCTACAAAACCAGATGTCCCGCCCCAAAACTGGAAGTCCCACCTACCTGTCAGTCAATAAAAGTGACAGAATATGCCCTATATTAACTACTTGTGTGGAAGACTGAAGAGGAGAAAAAGAGGAAATACAAATTAAATTATTAAAGAGAGGGATGGCAGAAAAGGGAAAGAAGTAGAGGAACAAAATAACTTCAGAAAACAGGAAGAGAAAGAGAGGGAAAGTTGAATAGAAATGATAGAGTTTGCATACCCTTGGAGAATTGGTAATATATGTACCATTTGTAAAGAAAACATGAGTGAGCAGGCAAAACACGTCTTTTATTTCTTATGGGATTCACATTCAACTGTAGGTCATGACAGAATGGCACAATCATAAAACAAAACATGGCAACAAAGAAAAAAATGAACTGACCCCTGTTCAAAAGTCTGCATACCCTTAGTCGTTAATACTGTGTATTGCCCCCTTTAGCATCAACGACAGCGTGCAGTCTTTTGTAATAGTTGTCTATGAGGCCCCAAATTCTTGCAGGTGGTATAGCTGCCCATTTGTCTTGGCAAAATGCGTCCAGGTCATGCAAAGTCTTTGGTCGTCTTGCATGAAGCGCACGTTTGAGATATCCCCAGAGTGGCTCAATGATTTTAAGGTCAGAAGACTGTGATGGCCACTCCGGAACCTTTTTCTGCTGTAACCACTGGAGGGTCAACTTGGCCTTGTGCTCAGGGTCATTATCGTGCTGGAAAGTCCAAGGGCGTCCCATACGCAGCTTTCATGCAGAAGAATACAAATTATCTGCCAGTATTTTTTGATAACATGCTGCACTCATCTTGCCATAAATTTTCACAAGATTCCCCGTGCCTTTAGAGCTCACAAACCCCCAAAACATCAGTGAACCACCACCATGCTTAACAGTGGGGATGGTATTCTGTTCACTATAGGCCTTCTTGGCCTCTCTCCAAACATAGCGCTTATGGTTGTGACCACAAAGCTCTATTTTGGTCTTGTCACTCCAAATTACAATGTGCCAAAAATTGTGAGGTGTGTTGAGGTGATATCTTTGTATATCCTTTTCCATTTTTATAAAGTTCCATTACCTTGTTACGCAGGTCTTTTGACCGTTCTTTTCTGCTCCCCATGGCTCAGTATCTAGCCTGCTCAGTGCATCCACGTGAGAGCTAACAAACTCATTGACTATTTATACACAGACAATTGCCATTTTCACCTGCATGTGTCACCTTGTGTGTCTGTAACAAGGCCAAACATTCAAGAGTATGTAAACTTTTGATCAGGGCCATTTGGGTGATTTCTGTTATCATTATGATTTAAAAAGGAGCCAAACAACCATATAATAACCATATAAGATAATAAATGGCTTCATATGATCACTATCCTTAAATAAAAGACATGCTCAGTCATATTTTCAAAATCAATGCCAAAATTTCTCTATTTCTGCCAGGGTATGCAAACATATGAGCACAACTGTAAATAGAGAGGGAGAAATCTCTATTTTTCATTCTTTAAGGAAGTTCAAGACATATTTAGGGAGGTTTAAAAGTGATGCTAGTGGGCAGAGATGAGTCTGTTTGTTGTCAGATTTTGTACATCATCCATTTGTTATAACTCATTATGACCTACAACAAAACGTAATAATAACAACAATTATATCAATTAGTTCCTCCATTACCTAGAAAGAAAGAAGGAAATGGAGATGGTAGGGGCGAAGGGAAAAAGAGAGGAAGGAGTATACACCGATCAGCCATAACATTATGACCACCTGCCTAATATTGTGTAGGTCCCCCTTTTGCCGTCAAAACAGCCCTGACCCGACGAGGCATGGACTCCACTAGACCTCTTAAGGTGTGCTGTGGTATCTGAAACCAAGACGTTAACAGCAGATCCTTTAAGTCTTGTACGTTGCGAAGTGGGGCCTCCATGGATCAGACTTGTTTATCCAGCACATCCCATAGATGCTCGACTGGATTGAGATCTGGGGAATTTGGAGGCCAAGTCAACACCTTGAACTCGTTGTTGTGGTCCTCAAACCATTCCTGAACCATTTTTGATTTGTGGCAGGGTGCATTATCCTGCTGAAAGAGGCCAATGCCATCAGGGAATACCGTTGTCATGAAAGGGTGCACATAGTCTGCAACAATGCTTAGGTAGGTGGTATGTGTCAAAGTAACATCCACATGAATGGCAGGACCCAAGTTTTCCCAGCAGAACATTGCCCAAAGCATCACTGCATCTGCCAGCTTGCCTTCTTCCCATAGTGCATCCTGGTGCCATGTGTTCTCCAAGTAAGCGACACACACGCACCCGGCCATCCATGTGATGTAAAAGGAAATGTGATTCATCAGACCAGGCCACCTTCTTCCTTTGCTCCGTGGTCCAGTTCTGATGCTCACATGCCCGTTGTAAGCACTTCCGGCAGTGGACGGGTCAGCATGGGCACCCTGACTGGTCTGCGGCTACACAGCCCCATACGCAACAAACTGCAATGCACTGCTATGCATGGGGATAAAGAGAATTCAGAGGGAGAAGGTGGGAGTAGAGATGAGGAAAAGTATCGATCAAGCTGAGCAGCTATTCAGCAGAAAGACCTTCTATGTAATCACTCGCTCTCACCTCTTTACATGAAAACATCTTAATATTGATCCCTCCCCTCCCTACACCTTTCCCCACAAACAACATCTAGGTAGGCTGTCTCTCCTTTCTTTTTATCTTTCTCTCACTTCCTGACCTTGATTCATCCTCTTCTCTTGTCACTACTTTGCCCTATTTCACTTGCCATCATTTGTTTAGTCACCTATGTCTATTTCTTTTTACGTCACAGCACACACACATCTGAGCCACACGCTTTCTTCTTGACTTAAGCTTGTGTTTTGACGGAAAACATTGTAAAGCTGTATCAACTGTTCTCTTTAGTTCTCTTGAAATAAATGTATGTCAACGTTCTGCCCTTGTCAAGCCATTCTGCTGCAACTTTTGTGACATCAGCTGACATGCTTATATATGATTTTAATCACTTTTGGTTCAGTTCTGGCTTTGGCCTCCTTTTGGTCTTGATTTGTTTTTTTGTGTTTGAAAGGTTTTAACACAATTGCTCTTTGTGGGCAGGATTGATAGAGAGGCAGACATGATGCATCTCGATTGGTCAACCAACAAAGGCAGCCTCAACCAACTTTCCAGTTTTGTTTAGGTCCTAAGCTTACTTAGGACCTAAATAGTAAGTAGGTAGGGCACCATGTATGGAACTATTCAACAGCGTGTTGAGCTAACGAACTAGACAGTATAAAATGCCTGTTTGTTGTTAATACATTTTCCATAGAATTTACCATTTAGGATAAGAAAATTTTCAGTAGCTAATAGCTAGCCAGCCAGCCCACTGGTACTTTCTAGCCTAGCTAGCTACTTTTGTGATTTCACATTTGGAAAATCAATTGGAACAGTTAAATAACTAACTAGCTGTGGTTCTATTGCCACCACTATCTGACAGCCTTTCTTTAGAGCACATAATGTTTTAATATAGAAATGCTTTTGTGGTCTTGTGTCTGCCAAGATGCCTGTATGTCTGTTTAAGAGGTCCAGACGTGGCTGGAGGGGACAGGTGTTAGACAACAGTGGAGGAAATCGTCACATTCTCATTGTAGACAGGCCTAGGATGAGTTGGACTTGAAAGTAATGTTCATGTCTGAATTGTTTCCCAATTCTTATCCGCTTCCTCCAAAACAATATGGATTGGAATCAGTTGCAGTTATTTTGGTGAGAAAAAAAACAACTCTGCTATATTTGAATCTTTCCTCCAGACTGGACATTGTGTATCTATGTTGTCTTTAAGCCCTTACAAAATGATTAGAGTGAGTATTACAGTTGAATAACATCATTGCTGTGTTCAGGAAACCCAAGCAGCTCCTGAACACAGCAATGTCTTCCAAATGCTGCTAAACGAGCTGCCCTTCATCAGCCAGGTGAAGATGCTCTCCCATGGGAAGTGAGTTGCAGCAAATTGGAAAAAAAAAATAATGATGTAGTGCCCTAATCTCCTTTCAAATTGTTCTTTCTTACTCTTCTTAATGGATTTTAGGCAATTGATTGATTCGACCATGGTTATGGGGAATCCATCATATTCCTTACACCCCCAGGCTTTACACCCCCATTCTATTGTAGCTGTTAGGTTCAGTTTATGTTCTGTTTGGGTTTTGCCTTTCCTTTTGAATGTAGCCTATTCTGTTAATTTTTTTCCCCTTTGTTCTTGTACTTAGCCTGACTTTGTTATTATCGCTTTCACCTGTGTCTTGTTTGCCCCCTCGTTATATCCATATTTAAGTTCCTCCTGCCGTACTGTGTTTTGTCATTCATTGTTGGATGTTGCGGTCGTTGTGTTTAGAGCTGTGTCACTTTCAGTCATTGAAATTAAAAAGCCTTTTGTTTCTACACGTCTGCGCCTGTGTCCTGCTACACAACCTCCTAAAATCGTGACAGTAGCTCAGGAGAGGGAAGGTACCTTTTAACTGAACTACTCAATAAGACCAAAAAATTAAACCCCAGCATACTATTAATGTGAACAATGAAATATATTTAGTTGTACATTGGTGATTTGTGTTTCTACCCACTGTACCCTTTTCAAATCATTTGTGTTCATTTCTCACAGGTGGTTCTGGCTCCATAGATGTAATAAACTCAAAATGAGGAACTTGGTCACCAATATTATTATTAATAGTTTATTTCTAACTATACCAATGAGGAAAGGAGAGGGCAGACATGTTTATTATCACTGAACTGTGTGAAATGGACAGAGGTCCTTACAACCTTAATGCTTTAACAGTTTTCAGTTAAGCAATAATTTCACCAGGTATTTAACTCAGACTGTTATGGTCAATTTTATAATTTATCTGATGTGTCTATAAAATTTGCACCCTTGATCAAAGCACTTAACCGTAATTGATTCTTTAAGTAACTTTGGATAAGAGTGGCCTGCTAAATGATTGAAATGCATAATGGTGGTTGTCAAACTCATTAATCTTCCCCGATCCTTTGCCCTTAGCGGCATTGACTATATAGGAAAACCATCCTTGATAAGTGATAAGGCTGATATCTATGTTTGTAAACAACTACTATTTGTGTTTCTGAGTTAATTTTACATAAAAATGTCCAGAATATATAGAGCTCTGGAACAAATTAAGTGACTACTCCTAATGTTTCTTAAATCAGCATCTCTACATGTATGGCAGCCATTCCATTTCAGTGTCTGTTAAATTACAACCCAGGCACACCTCATTTTACTTAATGAGGTACTGATTAGGTGATTATCTGAACCAAATCTAATTTAATGAGGAAAAGTATAAAAACCACTGCTGTGGTCATCACTATCCTCTTGCAATAGGACCAGCTGGATGGCAAAAACAGTGCAAGTAGTACCTCAAAGGTAATTTGAATGAAAAAATAACTATTCATCATGACAAAGGAGTTGAAAAGAAAAGCTTTGAGTGAGGAAAAGAAGGGTTCAATTCTGGCTTTACTGGCGGAGGGATACAGTGAGCGTCAGGTTATTTCCATCCTGAAAATTTTAAAGACGGTTGTTCATAAGAACAAGGTCAAGCAACAGACATTGGGGACAACAAAGCTACAGACTGGCAGAGGGTGAAAACGACTGTCCACTGACCAAGATGACCGTCAACTCATTCGAATGTCACTCAACAACCGTAGGATGACATCAAGTGACCTACAAAAAGAATGGCAAACAGCAGCTGGGTTGCACGGCGAGGATGGTTCGAAACAGGCTCCTAGGGGCAGGGCTGAAGTCGTGCAAAGCTACAAAAAAGCCCTTCATCAATGAGAAGCAAAAAAGAGCCAGGCTAAAGTTTGCAAAAGACCATAAGGATTGGACCATAGAGGAATGGAATAAGGTCATCTTCTCTGACAAGTCAAATTTTCAGCTTTGCCCAACATCTGGTCGTCCAATGGTTAGACGGAGACCTGGAGAGGCCTACTAGCCACAGTGTCTCGCACCCACTGTGAAATTTGGTGGAGGATCGGTGATGATCTGGGGATGCTTCAGCAAGGCTGGAATCGGGCAGATTTGTCTTTGTGAAGGACGCATGAATCAAGAATTTGTTTTCTTTGCATTATTTGAGGTCTGAAAACAATGCATCTTTTTTGGTTATTTTGACCAGTTGTTATTTTCTACAAATAAATACTCTAAATTACAATATTTTCATTTGGAATTTGGGAGTAATGTTGTCAGTAGTTTATAGAATAAAACAAAACTGTTCATTTTACTCAAACACATACCTTATATATATATATATATATGTGTGTGTGTGTGTGTGTATGTGTATGTATATTATATATGTGTATATTGTATATGTGTAAATCGTATATGTGTATGTATATATATATATATATATATATATATATATATGTGTATATGTATGTAAAAACCAAGGTGATGTAACCGAAGGCAGAGGAAAATTACATTGTCAATGAAAATCATTCTCTGAAAAATATTTTGTTTGCATTAATTTTCTTAAGATTTGTTCTAGCATTTCAAGAAACGTCAATGCAATTTATTTTTTTGGTTGCAATAATAATACTTTGGTTTTGTTTGTTTTACTTAAACCCAAAGTAATTCCATACTTTTGTACCACTAGGTCAACAGTGAGTGAGACAAACAAAAAGACATCAGACAAGTAAACAGAACAAAAAGAAAAAGAGAGACAATCAAGGAAGAAAATATTTCAGATAAGAGAACATTCAGACTCACATAGTTTCATCGTTCTGGAACTCCAATTTTCCCGATACCTCCTCAAAGTCCTCTCCGCCCCGGGCTGTCCCATCTATGGTTCTGTAGGGCACAGCTACGAGCCCACGGGCCCCCGATGTCCGCTGAACCTTGACCTCCATCAACCCAATGCTCTCGCTCACCCGCATGGCGTCGCTCTCAAATGAAAATATCCCAGCGTGATCATCGTCGTATATCGTCACGGTCGCCGTGTGACCCTCGCCGAGTACTGCTTTGGGGGCGGAGTTAGAGTTTGTCTCCAACGGGTCATAGCCAGCCACACGAGGATTACTGAGATGAACGTAGAAGTACTCGTCCTCTTCAAAGATGTCATCATCGATCACACCCACTGTGATCTCCTTGAGGGTCTCGCCCGGTTTGAAGAGGAGAGTTCCTTCTGCAAATTCGTAATCTGAACCTGCATTGGCCGTGCCGTCTTCGGTACGGTAATCCACCTAGGTGATTGGGAAGGAGGGACGGAAAAAAGGGATTCCACTACCTTGTTACACAGGTCTTTGACCGTTCTTTTCTGCTCCCCATGGATCAGTATCTAGCCTGCTCAGTGCATCCACGTGAGAGCTAACAAACTCATTGACTATTTATACACAGACACTAATTGCAATTTAAAAAGCCACAGGTGTGGGAAATTCACCTTTAATTGCCATTTTCACCTGTGTGTGTCACCTTGCGTGTCTGTAACAAGGCCAAACATTCAAGGGTATGTAAACTTTTGATCAGGGCCATTTGGGTGATTTCTGTTATCATTATGATTTAAAAAGGAGCCAAACAACTGTGATAATAAATGGCTTCATATGATCACTATCCTTAAATAGTTTGCATGGGTATGCAAACTTATGAGCACAACTGTAATTGCACCAAACATGTCTGAATAGACATGTCTCCCCTGTAAGTCTGCACCAAACATATCGCCCCCCGTACCTTAACAGAAGCTCCTGGGTCTCCACCATGACGGGCCACGGTCAGTTTAAGGGATCCACAGTTCTCAAAGCATTGGTAGTTGGTGGGTTCAAACTCCATCCGGGTCGTGTGGGGGTCATCCTCCTGGGGGTGGGGCTCATGGGAACTTACCACCTGAAGGAGAGTGACATGGACTGAACGAGGGATGTTTATCTTCTGTCGATTAATTGATAAACTACGTAACTGGGTTCTATATCCAAATTAAACCAGGTTCAGATATGATCAGCAGAACGGAAATGAAAGCCAAATTTTGTAAAGCACTGATTTAGAATTAAGTAAAATAGACAGACTGGGACCAAAAATGTACCCTTGCATTTAAAAAAACAGCCCCCACAGCTGAGAATCCTTTTCTTTATGTCCCCTTTTATTAACCAGATAATTATCACTCCACTTCATTATTCACTACACCCAAGTTAGCCTTGCCAAATGGGCTACAAATGGATTGGCCCATTAAGTCTGTACCTTTCTAGCCTGGTCCGCAGCATGCTTCTTAAGAATGTTCCCTGCTCCAATCATCATTCTGGTTGCCTGGATACGGTAGAATGCGCGGCTCTTCTGTTGCTGGACCAACACCTGACAAAACATGCAATAAATAACTTGTAAACAGTCCTGACTCTTTTCATAACTTAAATGTGAAACATCTATGTAGTGCTTTATGAATTCCTTATGTAATCTACATCTGTCCATTTATAATAAGAACCTATGTTTGCAGTAACTTAACTGCCAATGTTGGTTCTCCACAAATCCATATAAATGTTTTATGAAGCCTTTATATGCCTATGACCTGGTGATTGGCCATCTCTATCTGAAGCTCTAGGTCTTTGTATTCACAGTATCTATTAAAGTAATTACATGGAGTAGACAAAACAATGTAAAGAGTTAACAATCTTAGCAACATTTTTAGCAACAATGGAAAGAGCTAACAATCTTAATATCGAGGATCTAATAAGGTGTAGGGCCACCCTTTGTTATAAGAACAGCTCAAATCTTTCTTGGAATTCCATCATACTAGACCCGAACTGTGTGTAGTGGGATATTGCACCTTTCTTGAAGAAAAGACTCCTGTTCTTAGTGATATGAAGTAGGAGGTAATCTACTTTGCACTATGCGCTCCAGAACTTCCCATAAAGGTTCATTGATGTTTAGATCTGGTGATTGGGGAGGGTGTGGAAGGTGTTTGTCGTCATTCTGGTGCTCGTAAAACCACTCTTGAATTAGTTTAGCAGTGTGTATAGGGGAGTATTCCTGGAATATTGGAACATCATGAGGGACAAATGTTTGCACCATAAGGTGCACCTGGTTTGTTAAAATAGCCTCATATTTATGGGTCGTTATATGACCATGCAGAGCAATCATCAGACCAAATGACTCCCACAAGATGACTACCCAAGGGTGTACGATTGTGTTTCATTTTGGGGGGTCAGGGTAAATGGTTCCTGGGATTTTCACTATTTTCTGGGAGGGGCCAAAGTGACCTTTCTGTAATATTGGGGAAGTTGCCTGCTGAATCTACACCTCTGCCCATACCATTATGCCCTTCCCCATGTATAACAGTTGGCTGCAGACATTGCCCTCGCTTTCTCTAACCGTAAACCAGTCCAAATGTAGGAAATGACTCATCAGACCATATTAATGTTTAGGGATCCAGGTTGTGTGCTCCTTAAACCGAGTTATACGTCATTGTGCGTTGGCCTTGGATACAAGCGGTTGAGAGTTAGGAGTTAGGGTTTCTGAATGGCAGCCATACATTTAAGATTTGTGAAGCTCACAATTTTCGGTAATTCTTTTAAGGCATTGAGCAACTGTCCTATTAAATGTCCATCTATCCCTCTCAATCAGTTTCAACTTGCAACTACTGTTCCTCTTTGCCGATGCAATTTGTCTATGTTTGGCATATGTTGTCATGATTTTTGAGACCGTTCCCCTTTACACATTTAATAATTTGGTAGTTTATTAGCCGATGCACCTGCAGTTCAGACACTGATTATTTGGCCTCTTTGGAACTCTGGTTGTTACCTCACGGTGCTTTGATAAATAAAATATCAAAGTGCTAATTGTCAGACGTATTTTATTATTGACATAATTGCTCTGCTAATTAGCAGTCAACCTAATCTAGCCTCTGCAGCTGTGTTTGTAATTTTGATTCAGTTCCTTCAAAGTAACAGTCCTATTCCATGTGGTGTTTCCATTATTTTGTCCACCCACTGTATATTGTTCTTATGTAATGCTTATGGGTGCTCTATTAATGCTCCATTTAACCTTTATAAGCTTTATACCTGGTAGTTTGCCATCTCTATGAGCTGTTCCGTGTCTTTATCAGGATGTCTCGCTTTCAACTCTTTCAGTGTCCTTGCCATATCTCTCCTGGCCACATCCTCCAGATCCCGCGCTCCTCCCACTTCTCTGTCCTCCGTCAGTACTCCTTCCCTCCATCCATCCACCGCCTGCCCATCCAGCTCCATCATGTCCATCTTGGTGAAACCACCCGGTCCTAACATCCCTCCTTCTTCGCCTATCCCTCCATCCATCCCACCTTCTGTCTCGATGATGATGCCTCTATGCTTGTCGGCCCGGTAGCGCTTACGGACGTACTTGTAAAAGAGGAGTCGTCGGTCGGCAACCCACGCCTGTACTACGCAGCTAGGAGAGGGTGGGAGGAAGAGAGGGGAAGGTGTGAGGATTGTGTGAGTGCATGTGTTTAAGTTTTACTTATCTGTTGGGGACAAAAAATATCAAGGAAAAATAGACCTTTCACAATTTCCCACAAGGATATTGGCCAGCTCAGGGGTTAGAGTTATGGTGAAAGTTACAATTAGGGTTAGAATTAAGAGTTGGTGTTTAGGGCTGGGATCATTAGTTTAAGGGTTAGGGTTAGGGTAAGTATAAAGTAAGTTAGTGTTTGTCATTTTTTTGGTGGGGAGATAACTTTCTTTATCACCACAAAAATAGACATTTCTAAAATGTGTGTTTGTACAACTCACAGAGGGAAGAACAGAAAGGTAACCACGGCTTCCCAGACTTCCACCTCTCCAGGAGAGAATACTGACAGGATTAGGTAGAGCCAGATGTAAGCAAACACACTCCACGCAGCGGTCACAAAGAACACACGTAAGTGTTTAATCTTTCTGGTCTCCCCGTCAGGGACCACGTAGACACACAGGGCGATGATGATGAACATGTTAAAGGCCGCACTGCCCACGATGGTGGAAGGGCCCAGGGAACCAGCTTCAAATCCATGGCCACACACCTGAAACATAGAGGGGAATAGTCGTAACGTATGTGTGTGTATACAGTTGCTAGGTATAAAGGTTGTTCATTTAAAAAAACGATCAATGCCTTGGTTGTATAAGAGTAAACACCCTTTATAATGGGGATTGTAACTGTGCTAAGATTTAACCAATAATATTCCGAATCATGTAGAAAGATAATTTGTAATCACCTGACCAATTGAAGTGAATCTGATTATCCGTAAATAAAATAATATAATCTTGTAGGATTTCCTTGGTTTCATACTAAAGAGATATAAGGGTAATACATGTTTCATGGAACACTGTGAAAACTATCACTAACAAGTGGTGGCAAATACCAAAACCATTAAATTGGAATTGGAGGCTAGCTCAAAACCAACAATTTGAACAACTTGAAAAGTTGCGTTCTCAAAGTGAGCAAGGACTTTGCTGTCCTAACTTTAAGGGGCGCTGATTCCACCATTGAGGTGCAAGAACAGAGAAGGCACAAGAACAGAGAAGGGTTTTGTCTGGGCCTATCGGGAGCAGCTGTATTTTGGATGAGATGCTGGAACTTAATGGCCCAAGCAGGGAGTCCGACCAACAGCGAGTGGCAGTAATCTAGACATGAGAGGACAAGTGCCTGGATTAGAACCTGCGCCGCTTTCTGTGTGAGGTAAAGTCATCCTCTGCAAATGTTGTACAGCATGAACCTGCAGAAGCCAGTCACCGCCTTGATGTTTGCTGAGGATGACAGGGTGTTGTCCAAGGTCCCACCAAGATTCTCGGAGGGAGACACTGTCTAAGTGGACCATGCGTCACCTCTGAGCGGGCTAGAAGGCTGTCTGGCTGTCTGCTGCAGTATTCAATGCAAGTCAGTTCAGAGTTGGAAGATAGTGGGCATGGTAACTGCTATTCATTTAAATTCACATTCAATGGGACTTTGGCTAATAGTGCATTTACCAGCTAATTGCTGTAGTTTTTAGTAGTTGGGAGGCACCTGTCTGGGAGGCAGCTCTCATCTCACGGCCATGTAACACCTGGCAATGAATGTACGTAATAAAGCAATATGCTGCGTAAACTAATAAGCCTAGTCGGTTGTGCAAAAAAATCAAGACTGTACAAAGGCTCTGTGCACTTTCACAAGCCACTGTGTGTGGCTAGGGTGCTTGTGATAGCTCTATGACAAAGTAGTATTGTGTGTGTTTCTGTGTGCGAGAGAGAGAGTATGTGAGTTTTAGAGGGTGCATAAGATTCTGTGTATGTGTACGGTGTACCTGAGTGAGAGTGTGTGACAGCAGGTATGTGTGTTTGTTAGGGTATTGTATATGTGAGTGTGTGTGTGTGTGCGTGCCCATGAGGGTGTATTACCTCTATGACAGAAAGCAGTATCTCTGGGGCTGATGAACCCAGGGCCATAAGTGTAAGGTTAGAGACAGTCTCGTTCCAAATCCTCACTGTAGCCGTGGTTGTCTCCCCATTTGACTTCTTTATGGTTATCTCCTTCTCCTGAGAGGTGATCACCTGGAAGATAGAAGAGAACACAGTAGAATATAATAGATCACAGTACAATACAGCAGAGTAGAATAAAAAAACGCAGAACAGAATGGGATAAAACAAAGTGGATGAGAAGATGAATAAAATGAAAGAATATTGAAACAGTGTATTACATAATACAACAGAATAGATCAGAACAGAGTATAGTAGAATAGAACAAAGTAGAGTGAAAAATAACACGACAGGAAAAAAATATAGTAGAATAGAACATAGAACAGAAAATATAATAAATAGTCCACACAAATTAAAAAATTACAATAAGTAACATTTTGTGTCACAATTCTCTTTGAAGTAGCAGCTGGACTGCTAATTCCCCATTATGGTCTTGCCTCGTCACAACTCCACAGCAGATGCAAGACAGTTTCCACCAAGCACATCTCACCAAGCCTTTCTGATTCTAACCACAATGCTTTCTCAATTAATAATATTGGACACATTACCAGAATGGCATTCGTGCCACATATTCGCAAATGACAAATGGCCATTCTACTTTTCAATGTTCCAAAGGGTTGAACCACCTAAACAGCACATTTCAAGCTAATGTCAATTTTTTTACCTTTTGGTATGCAGTGTGTGTGCATCCGTAAGTACAGGTGTGTGCGTGTGTGTGTTTTAACGGGTGTATATGCAAATGTGTGTATTCTTACCTCTATAGAAGACATAAATCTATCTGCAATGATGGACATCCCCAGGAACATGTAGATCAGAGCTACAAAGTAGACAATTGCCCGCGCCACCTAGATTAGATGAAATTCGATGAAAATAATCTTTAATGATGCCATCGATTTCATGACACACAGACAAAACACAAACAAAGCTCAGGATTCTTTCTGGTCACCCGTTATAGAGAGCTAGACATTAAAGGTAATTTGCCACTGAACTGACATCGGCATACATTTAAAGTGAATGCGGTCTTTGTAAATGCAGGATTCTTTCAAATGTGCATTGTCAACATCACTTCATGGTGAGGTGCTGTTTTAAATTCTGGCTGAAATCCCCACTTAATTTTTTAAAAATCAAGTGAAACAAAAACCAGTAAAGAGCTCAAGTTATAGTCACCTTGTCTCCTACAGAGGGGTTCTGGGGGTTCCAGACGGGTAGCACCACCCCTTCCTGACAGGGATCTCCGGCAGCCGTGCAGTTAGCTTTGACGTCACCTCCCTCTGACGGAGAAGCAGAGCCACCCAGGGTTGGCACGGGAAGAGACAGGAGGAGCACGGAGGAGACAAAGAGGAGTACAGAGGGGAGAGAGGAGGGACGGAGGGATGGGAGGTGTAGGGCTGACATAGTTGCAGAGGGTCTGCCTTTCAGGAATACACCTGGAGATAAAGAGAAGGAGAAAGAGACAATAGTGAATATAACTTCCAAACTTTTGAGTCAACTGGCATAGGGTGGTCAAGCGATCTGCGCCACTGCTTCAGGTGCACTGAAGTACTGCAGAATGAGTTTGAATTATTTATTTTTCTCCACTTTTCAGCCAAAGAAAAAAAGAAAAAATATAAATACCACACTTAATGAGTCAAGATGTTCCCCATAAAGTAAAAAGCTTTTTATAGGGTAAAGTTTAGGTAATATGTTACAGTTTGGGTTAAGTGTTAGGAGGTCAGGTTAAGGTTAAGGTTAGGTTTTTGAGAATAGGGTAATGGTTAGTGGATGTTTTGTATCCCCCCATCAATAGTGATTCCTAAAATTTGTGTGTGTGTGTGTGTGTGTGTGTGTGTTTATATTTGTGTGTGAATGTCATGAATGGCCATGCTGTGTGCAGTCTGTCACAAAGATTTATGTCAGTGAGAATCATCCCTAGGGAGAAACAGAACACATCTCAGCGTCGGTCGGAAACACACACACACACACACACACACACACCCTTTTTGGTTCCTGGTAGAACCTTTCATAAAGGTTCCACCTGAACCCCTTTCAGAGGGTTCTACCAAGAACCCAATATAAAGGGCTATTTCTAGAACAATTCCACCTAGAACCCCTGAGAGGTTCTACAGAGAACCATTCTATGGTGTGAAAGTTTCACCCAGAACTCTCTCTGGGTGTTCTATCCAGATCCTTTTACCTTCTAAGGGTGGCTACAAGAACCCACCCAAGGGGTTTCACTGGGAACCCACCCAGAACTCTCTCTGGGTGTTCTATCCAGATCCTTTTACCTTCTAAGGGTGGCTACAAGAACCCACCTAAGGGGTTTCATCTAGAACCCACACAGGGCGTTCCACTGAAAACCTTTTTATATTCCAAGGGTTTTAGGGTCCCGCCTATAACCCTCTTGCCTTTAATCCCATATATTGTGGTCATCCATCATTTTAACAATCTATGTTACAATCACCAATGTTTACTTGACATTGAGAAAACATTAAAACAATTCTTAATGAGAATTTTATTTATTTACTAATCTTGGAACAATGACGGATAAAGAGAGGAGAGTCACATGAATAAGCCAACAGAACATGAGAGGCTGTGTAGGTCCCAGGGGGTGCAGGTCAAAAGTGAGCATAGGACCAGTGGAATCAGCAACATGACGCACAAGCCATAAGCCAGGCACATCAGGCTGCCCTCAGCAGATGAATTCTTGTAATCTCCAGCAATGGTGACATAGCAGAGAGGGAAGAGGAAAAAAGACAGTTAGTAGCATCACGCCAAGGTCCACTTACTACACCAGATGAAGCACCAAGCCATTTACAAACAACAAAGTAATGCAGGGTCCAATGACAGCAATAGGAGTATGGTCACAATGGTGACAGTTGAACAGACTGAATAATCCTGTTCTCCAACTCCTATACTAACAGCCTGCACTGGCAAACAATCAGGTGAAAATGAGGGAACACCACAGTTTTCACATTAATATATTTAAATAATGTTGAAATACTTTTCAGTAAAAAGAAACACCTGTTTTATAACAGGTACAAAAAAACTTTGCTTACCATAACTTTAATCCATAACACACAAAATGAACCACTTAAGTCTGACCACTCCGAAGCTTGAGAAAAAAGGACGAGCTCTTTTAATATTTGTTTTCACTTCTGCTAGTTTCTCTAAAAGAGAGGTAGTTGTCCCCATCTGGGGCTTTATTTCTCTTTATTTCTCTGACCTTTAGTGTTTTCCTGTTGTTTTGTGGTGCTGTGCTTCCAGTTTACATGTTTTCAGAGGAATTATATTTTTCAGTTTTCAGTAAACATGCCATATTCAATGATAGGTGGCCACATCAACAATTTATGTGCATGTAGTGGCTTTAGCTTTAAAAAAAACCCAGAAAGTTGTTTCCCACAATGCTTTGGTTCCAACTTGAAGTTGCAGTTGGTAGGGAGCAAGTGCCTACATTTCCAGTTGACTGCAGACAAATCGTCATGACTTTTGATCACATGGTTCTTGTCATGAAGTCGCAAGGGTCATGCATTCATAAGTCAGACAATTTGCATCCCCATAATGCAACAAATTTTTTAAGTTGTTGACCAACGTTGATCAACATCTAGAAAATCAGATCCACTCAAACGTGCCAAATGTGTGAACAGAGTGAAGGGGTGTGAGCAAATTTGTAATCAAGGGTAGGTATTCAAATTGAAGAGACACCAAAGTAATCACGATTGATATGGCACACCTGTTTTGTAGAAGTGGACATGTGACGACCTGAATGTTGCTCTTTGAAACACTCTGTTGGTGGGTTATTAGTGTTGGGGATCTCTGTTGGGGTGGGTTTTAGTGGTAAAGACATACAAGATATCTAAGCCTGCATACTTTTCTAAGTGGTGGGGTAGTAGTTTAAAATCCTATGTGCTAAGTGGTTCTGGTCCCTCTGGCATGGTACTTTATCCCATGTGAAAGTGTCTCTTACAAATCTTTGGTAGAATAGAATCCCATGCAACACATTCATCCAGTTTCCCAGACATGGATTAAGCCTAGTCCTAGACTAAATGTAAAATTCAACCAAGATCTCCATTGAAAAAGGTTTTCAGTCTAGGCTTAATCCACATCAACATGGCTTGGATATTTCAAGCACATTACATATATGCATTGTATTCTTAGCCAATCTTTAAAAAAAACACAAGATCTTTTTTAGGGCATTTCCATGTTTTAATGGAATAGAGACAGTAGAGATAGAGCTGGATTTGAATGCAGACAGCTGCAGTAATGACTGAGCCTTGTGGTAAGCACTCTACCGGTGAGCCATCAGCGTGTCCCATAAAAAGCTAAGTGTTGTACAGCATGTACTAAAAAATAATCCCAAATAAAAAGATCTTCAACAAACAATTGCCCCTGAACTAACACTTGTCTCTATGCAGGATTCATCAACTCTGGCCCTAGAAGACAGTTCCACTCCATGTTTTCATTGCAACCCTCTAATCAGGGACTTATTCAGACTTGAAACACCAGGTGGATCCAATTAACGATGCAGTAGAACAGAAAACCAGCAGACTCCAGTCCTTGTAGTGTAAGAGTTGATGATCCCTGCTCTATGGTCTCTCCATGGCCTAAAACACCTACACACATTGTATCTCACCTTTGAGGGACTAATCCGTGAACAAATTTGGTGGCTCAATGTTAGTGTGTACCACAAGGCTGAGTCCATTTGGCAGCGGGCTGGGTTTGAGTCTAGCCTGGGCCATTTCCTGCATGTAATCCCCTCTCCCCACCTTTTATGTCTCTGTCCAATTAAGGCATGAAAATGCCCTAAAAATAATCTTATTTAAAAAATAAGTATTGTATGGCATGAAATTATTTTTAAGACATCAACTATGGCAGAACACAAGTAAAATGACTTGATTCAGGGGATTCCACATACATCTACATTTAAAAATACCATTTCAAACTTGGGTAAACATTTGACTATTTTAGGGTGAGGATTTTCTAACACCCATGATTTCAACAATCCTTGAAGAAATCTTTCTTACAAAAAGGGTTCTTTGGATGAAAAGGGTTCTTAATGAAACCCTTAGTCTTACAAAAAACCCTTGAAGAACACTCATCAAAAAAGGGTTTTTCAGAAGCAAATGGTTCTGAGAAGAACAACCCTTCAAGAAGAACCCTTCTGGAACCTTTATTTCTAAGAGTGTAGAAGTCTTTTCCCTCATGAGGATTGGCGAAATGTCCCCAGGAATTTGAATGTTCCTGATTTTATTATCCTTGTGTGGATTTTCGGCCCCCCCACGCGTAATAAAATAAGGACACGCACACACAAACACTGCGTTCCCTTGGTCAAGCACTGATCTTGATTAATGCTTCTGTTTTTTCCCGCATAACTCCTCGTTTAGACCTGTCAAAACCCAAAATTGGATTTAGTATACTCCTGGCACACAAAAACACACATACATATACAGACACAAACACACACACATAGAAGTGTCTCTCACATACAGACACACACATACCCACACAAACATTATCATCTTCCTCTTTGCTCATTCACACATAACCCCCCCCCCACGATACAAACCCAGGCTTCACATAATTCACAGGTAGTCAGGCACAAGCACACACAGCCCATAATGCTGAGTTGTCGTTTTAAATTACCATATAAAGAAAGATGACAGCCACACAATTATAGACAAATGGCAGAAGAGGACATACTGACATATGGCTAAAGACTTTCTCCCCTTTGTGATGTGGGATGTACCCAACATAGACCAGAGATTATAGGGCGTTTATACACTACCAGAGTCTGGTTTTGTAGTGGAGTGTGTGTATGTGTGTGTGTGTGTGTGTGTGTGTTTTTCTGACATAACAGGGACCAAAATATCCCCAAACTATGGGTTAATCAGAAAAGGTTTTGAAAAAACTTTTTTTTTGGCCTTAAGTATTATGTTTAGGGCAAACTGTACTGGGTTAAGCTTAGAAATAGGGGGAGGCTTTGCCAGTTAAAGTTAGGCACTAGAGCTAGGTTAAGTTTAAGCATAATGTTAAATTATTGAGGTTAAGGTTAGGGTTGGGTTAAAGTTTTTAAGGACAGTCAACTTTGGTGTCCCCATTTAAACAGCTAAGTAAACTTTGTGTGTGTGTGGGTGACCACACTGACCCAGTGACGAGTCAAAATAATTGGATGATCTAAAGGTCCTGAGAGGTCAGGGGTTAAACACAAAGTTATACACACAAACAGCTTAACACCCCTGTAGCATGCACACCAGGCAGGGTGGCTGGTAAACAGGCAGGCAAACAAACACGTACACACGTGCTGACACTTACACAGCACACATAGCTTACAGTCAAATACGCGCACACACACACACAGGCACAGTCTGAATAAGCTGTCGCTTTTGGTCTTTTCAGAATCACATATGTGTTCAGCATGAATGAAGAATAATATCAGATCATGTACACTTCACCAAACATACACATCATCCTGTTTTATGAATCAAACTACAGCAGGGCCATTCATGACATTTCACAGATCAACACACACATGCACGCACGCACACACACACACACACACACACACAAACAGACATTTTCCATTTTAGTTTACTCTAAACATTATTCACATTCAAAATTCTATTTTACAACTCCTAAGCCTAATTCTAACTCCAATTGTAAATTTTGCCCTTAACCTAACCCCTAAGCCATGTGACAGGCAAAAGGTCAAATTGCCCTTGTTTTATACACACATAAACACACTTAATACACAAATCACAATAGGCTACATCAAGACTAATGGACACAAAATGCAACTTCTACACAGCCAGGCTACCCATAACAACAGTATCTTAACAGTGGTCTTGGTATTGCACCAGGAAGATGACGCAGATGATGAGCATTTATCATAAGCCAACGTATGTGGCAGAGTCAGCATTTGTATCCTGGGTAATAACATAACATGTACAGGCTGTGCATAAGCAACGTCCTAGTCCTTGAGTGGCAATCATATGCAAAAGACTCCGGGTGTTAATGACAGAAAGGATAGCGGTTATAGGATATAGGATAGATTAAGTGTGGGCAAACATGTTAGCTTATTGAGGGTTAGGTTAAGGTTAGGTAAAGTTTAGGGTTAGTT
Source organism: Esox masquinongy (assembly GCA_016801175.1). Taxonomy (NCBI): domain Eukaryota; kingdom Metazoa; phylum Chordata; class Actinopteri; order Esociformes; family Esocidae; genus Esox; species Esox masquinongy. The sequence continues at coordinate 25,797 of JACXGI010004810.1, forward strand.
TTAGGGCTATGGGTTAAGGATAGGCAGCATGAATTTCTGGGTTAGAGTTAGGCCTGAGGTCCACACAAGTATAGAAAAACAAACATGTGTGTGTGTGTAGTGTGTGGGTATGCGTGTGTGTGATCTAATCATATCTGTGGGTTACATGACATTTCATTAGCCACATGCCCACTTCTATGTACGCTCTGCTAGTTTTCCCCGAACTATTCAACCCTCCATCCAATCCCTCCTTCCAGCATTGATGCCATTATTTCGCCTCCATGGTGGGAGAGCGATGGATAGATCAGGGTAAGCAAGGGATGGGGGGAAGGATATATGGAGGGAGAGATGGATGGATGGACGGAGAGATAAGGGTGACCAATGCATGGAGTGATGGATGGAGGGGGTTGAAGGCCACATGACTTGCTTAACCCAGAACAAAGGATTGTGTAATTGTTCAGATGGTCGATTAAGTTCTTAAGCACTTGTTATGAAAGGATATGAAACCAGGATCATAACCGTAATGAAGAGCTCCGCGCCCATCTTTTTACAACTTACTCATTCAGAAATGTAACCCTTACTGATTGAGTAGTGCAGTTTATCCCTGGCGGTATGTTCTGGAAAATCATGTTGCAGGTTATTTGATGACGAAAGGTAGGCATAATATTATGACACATGGGGTGTCGTGAAGAGCATACTCATACAATGCCAGGGTTGTGGGTTCAATTCCCATAGAGAGCCAGGGTAAAGACAATTCAAGTAAAGGCAGAATATATCAACATTTTTCATTTTAATATCAGAAAATGGCCATAATATACATCTGCAGTGATATAATGTAGTATTTCACAACTTATTCACCACTGTTATTTTAGATTCATAAAAAAGTACATTTTATCACACATAAACAGGAGGCACATTGTATTCTCTTGTCTCTTATTAAATGTAAAAGCGACACTGTTCCTCTCTTCTACTGGCATCACAAAAACACACAATCACCTCTCAAACAAACAATGGCAGGTGGGGGAAAGCTAAATTGTCAGTAAATTTCTGGTTGCTAAAATTCTACAGTTCGCTAAATTTCTGTTCAAGTGAGAAAACAAGCATTAAATAGTGTAGGGAATCATGTGTCATGTAAATAGCTATTTTAGATTTGTAAAGTGCTGTTGCTGTAATTCAGCTAACTTCCACAAGGAGGGAGCTAATTAGGGATATCTCTTTGAACCAAAACAGTCTTAAGTACAACCCGCTGATCTCCATGGATCAGCCCATCTTTCACAGTATTTTACAGTGTTTCTTGTTGCAGTATATCCCGCCATTCTAACATGGTGTCTCACAAGGATATTTAACCCCCTCCATCTTTGCGATATCTGCTCATGCTGCCTCAAGAACAATGGATTGGACTGTTGATTCATAATCTGCATTGTTCACTTCAGGTAGTTTATACTATAAAAGATGTTAGTAAAATGTATTCAATTAAAAAAAAAGAAAATAATATAAAAATTATTTATTGTGGTTAACAGTCCGTATTAAGATATTGAGCTCATTTAAAATAACCCTTTTTTTAGAATACAAAAATTTAATTTTGTACTAGCAAAAAAGCACTAGCAGCTGCAAGATCGTGACTTGAACAAAGCACCGGAACTAATGCTGTTTGTAAATCTCATTCATCCCAATTTCTCATGACGGATCTATAGTTCAATCACGTTTACGTATTTAGTCCACAAGGGAATGCGGCCGTGACAAATCATAAGTCTGGACAAACCACCAGAGCCCCTTAAAGCAGCAATACTAGCCCCCCAAGGATCCAGCTATTCTGGGCTAAAGAACCAGGGATGACAGCCTTTGGTGCTGTGGAGCTCTGGGGATTCGGTAGACTGAATAATGGAAGGACACAGATGAGAAGCAATCATCTGAGGAAAAAAAAGGGGGAGAAAAAGAGTGAGAAAGAGGAAAGAATAGATAGGAAGGGGGAGAAAGAGAAAATCTCATAAGGTTGCTAGGAGAAAGAGATGGAAAGAGCCAAAGCCAAAATTTGCGAGAGAGAAAGAGGAAAAGTACACACAAAAAATCCAGGAAAACAACACAAAGACACAAATGAGAAGGCAGAGAGAGAAGAAATGAACCATACAAGGAGACATGCAGACAGACAGTGTCGAGAGACAGACAGGGATTTGATGGAGAGCGCTGCAGAAGGTCGGAGTACCGAGGAGGATATGATGAAAGGGGTAATTAGGGAGCTAGCGAATGCGCCCTGCTGTGCCACAGCAAGCAGGCTGTCAGCACATGTTAAAAACGTTGCAAACTGAGGCCCTCCCGAGTTGTGCAGCGGTCCAATGTTCTGCAGCGTAGCTGTGCCATTGTGACCCGGGTTTATTTTCTGCTTGTGGCATCTGACCCTGGAGTACCACAACATGGTGTATAGTAGGCACAGCAATATCCAGGTAGATAGGTAATGGTTGGATAGGGTGCCAGCCCAAGTTGTGCTCTAACAACTCCTTGTGGCGATTCAGGCGCTTGCACGCTAATTGAGGTAGCACTCTCCTCCAGGCGTATTGATTCCGGTTTAATTGTTAGTTGAGAGACTGGTGTGATAAGAAACAGAACAGCATGGTGGGATGTGCTTCGGAGGATACTGTCCCAAACTCCGCTGAGCTTGCTGCCATATTCTGCAGAGGCCATAATCAACAAGTTGGATAAAGAAATTGGGAGAGAAAAGGGTGTCAAATGAAAAATAAAGTGACACATTTGGTACAGCCGTATAGCTGTTGAGTCAAAAATGACAATTATGTAGACTGCCCAGTAGTCTTATAAGACACTTTAACAGCTGTGTTTAAAAATATTCATTTAATTCTTCTACAATTGTTCCACTTAAATAAAATAAGCATGAAATTCAAATAAACAAGCCCCTCCTGTTGTTTCACAAGATGAAATGCTTCTGAGACAGCAAAACATTTTATTTAGGTCGGAAGTGTTTCATCATTTACTTGTGTCCATTCTTAAATCAGACATAAAGGCATTGTCATTTCATTTGGCATGCCTATTTATTGATTTGTAAAGATTTCTCTAAGGTGATGTGGTGCCGCTTTGCAGGTTCAGGCAGCGCTGTTGCACACTCACTGGAATGTTCCACTGAAGAGTCTAAATATCATTAATAATTAACAACCAAGTAGAAGCAAAAAACATCACTGTTTTGGCCGTCCAGGATTGGAGTTGAAGAGCCTGACCTTGCGGTGCCTTGCATTTTCAGCTCCCTCAGCTTTGAGACACAAATGGTGGTGGCATGCGTTTGTGCAAATGGAGGGCCGAGGCCAAGGGGTAGGGGTTCATTTGGGATTTAGCCATTCATGGATTGGTTTAGGATTAGAGATGCGTTTCAGAGCAGGAGGATAAGAGGGAGTAATTAAACAGATTTTGAGAGCTAGTAAATGCACCCCTGCTGAGAGTCGTGGGTAACTCCTACTGGAGTGTGTCCGAGAGTGGGCGTTAACATGTGAGAGGATCAACACAAGTGGGTGTATCGAGACCATAGAGATGGAAAAAGGTCTCATCTGTGTATCCGTGCCGGGGAGACGGAGAGGTGTCATCTGTGTATCCTTGCAATAAAGATGGAAAGAGGCCTCATCTGTTTATATGTGTAAGCTCTGTTGCATGGGAAACCCCTTTGAGGTCAAGTTCATATTGAAGTAGTACATTTCAGTAAAACTGTTCACACTGACTAACTGGGCACATGACCAACCGGTTCGTTAGAAGCGATCAGCCAGTGAGGGTAGAAGTTCCACTCTGTTGACTACTTTAAAATAGTGGATACCTATAATGGCGTTATCCATTGCAAGAACACAATTTCTCCCAGTTATATCCTCCAACCACCTGTAAGATTGATACCTAACTAATTGGACTGATTGGTTTGCACTCAAGATGAATTTGTGTAGCTGATTCCTGATCCCTTGTAGCATTCAAGTAAGCTTAATAAAACCTTAACCCTTTTCCTAACATTAACCTCATTCTCTTAATCTACCCGGTTAATTGACATTCTGCCACGTTAATGATCCCAGTTTAATGTGTTAGTTCTCCTAACCTTCCTAGCTGGCTTAGCTACAGGGACACAACAGTTTTTCAACTCCAGACACAAACACAAACACATACACAGTTAGACCAAAACAACATAAGCTCACAATGATGATTAGAATAACCTGGTTTTATCTGAATAACTGTGATGACCAGATATCAAGCTGCTGTGACAATAACACACACACAAAGGAGGCTACTACCACTCACTGTCTGGAGTCACCGAAGCTGCATCCACTTTCATAATCTATTTATCTGTAAAGTCATCACTGAATTAAAAGTAACTGTGTAGTAGACGGGGATTGATCAAAAGAGAGAGAGAGAGAGATAGACAGACAGAGAAAAGCAAAACAGTGGATGAGGAGGGAGAAAGAACGAGAGACAGAGAGACAGTCACACATGTTTCAGAGACAGAATAGAACACTAGACAGACATATTCTTGTGGCCACAATAATTTCCATAGCGTTTGAATTTATACTGGTATTTTCGAGACGTACCACGCAGGATTTTGGCTGTCAATTGTGGGAAATTAAGCGGAGTGATATGCACAGAAACGATACAGTTTGGACAGATTGTCTTCAAACTTGCAAAACTCTGGGGGGGCTCTATTGAAAATGTGTCACACGCTACCTCGGAAGGTGTTGTCTCGAGCCAGCGATATCTGCAAGTTAACGCAGGAAAATGTAGCATAAGCAAGCCCTTAGGGAAAGAAATAGCAGAGGATTAAATAGATTTGCAAAGCGAGTGAGAGGAAGGAGAAAGAGCCCAACAAAACAGAAAAGACATCAAGGAGTTATTCAGTAAAGAAGATGAGCTCTAAGCTCACATTCATCCCTGGAGAAAGATGAACATACACACACAAAACAAAAGGATGAGAAAGGAAAAAAGAGAGAATTAACAAAAAACATCTACAATAACGTGGCCCCTTCTCATATAATAACCAAGGCCTGCAATACCAAGAGTTAAGATGAAAATAAGAGTCCCTGCATTAACTGTTCCTGGGGCTGATTTCCCTAACCTGTTCTACTAACACACTGAAACCAGAATAAAACATTCTGAAATCAGCATAAAACAAATCACAATAGCCCTCTGATGAATGGAGTAGGACCAGGCTCTTTGTGTCCTCCTCTTTTTGGGGAGGACACAAAGAGCTGTGGTCTGGCTGCACACTACATTGCCGCCTGTCGCAAAACAACACACCAACCAACCTGTCTTACGCCACTGTATTTTACATTGTATGTTGTATTTTGGTTTTAGTTGTTTTTTCTTCTCTTGATTATTATTCTTCTAACTGTCCAATTTACAATTGATTATTCTTTTTAGTTCCTACTAATGATGTTATATCGTAAATGTATAATTATTTCCAATGTATGATTCAACAATGTTTAAATTGTTATGTCATGCCAATAAAGCATGGATTTTAATTTAATTTAATTGACAGAAAGAGATAAAGAGAAAAGGACAGAGAGAGCTCAAATACTCATTGCTATGGTGACTGTGTCAACTCGTCACAATGAAAACCAGACTGTTAAATAATTAAATCATTTGCTCAAATAATTTCATTAACGACTACTTCCTATTGTCCCCCAAAGATAGGACTATGTCCTCTGGATGACGCTAACGTGTGTGTGTGTTCGTGTTTGTCTGTGTGTGGGGGTTTTGTCTGTGTATGTGTGGCCCCTTGACCGTCCCATTCCAGAAGCAGACATGTCATTTACCCCCAGAAGGCTTTGCAACCTTTCCAGAATGGCCTCAGAGAACTAATCATCTCCCTGACACTCGCTTTATCTCCCCCCTCCCTCCTTCCCTCCCTCACCCCCTCCCTCTCTATCTCCCTTTAGTAAGGAAATGAGCCTACATTGCAGATTAGTCTGTCTGCATAGTTCAGACAGCCAAATATAGCACCTGGTATTTTCTGCTCTCTGTCAGAGTGTACCAAGGACTACACACCATTCCCTATGTATTGCACTACAGTTAACCAGGGCCCATAGCTCAGAAGTACATAGACAATAGGGCCCAGGCCAATGGATTGAGGTTGTAAATGTAACCAGATCCTTTCCTTCCTCTCTCCTCTCCATCCTCCCATCCTTACCAGTGGCGAGTGCCAAGACATGCCAGTCGCTTGTCAGCCATTCTGCCAAAAACGCCTACATCACCACGCACACACACACACTACTGCCACTGCACAGGGCTAGCGATTCAATTATGCGTTGCTATGCCATTTATAAACCAGCCATCCAGACACAATGGGTAACAAGAGAAGTGGAGGTTACAGAGAGAAGCAGAATGAAGAAGGATTTAAGGATGGGAGAGGAGAGAGGGTGTGAAAAGACAGAGGGTGACAAATAAGTCGGGCCAGCAGTGGAAATTGCATGACGACTCCTTCAATGTTATCCAGGGCTTCTCGAGCTTTGGAACTTGATGATATTAGTTGTAAATTCAGAGGTCATTCTGTTTCAGTGAAGCGCGATGGTTATCATTCTACTGCAGTTCCTGCATTGCGGATGTGGCATTTGCACACAAAAAATTAAAAACATCCGAAATTGACTCACAGAATTGCATTGTAAGTGATAGCACTTTAAAGTAACAAAACATGATGGAAATGAACAGCCATTTTCGGGATTAAAGAAAAATGGGAAAAACTCGACTTAAATTCTTAGGGTAAATGCAAATAGCCACTGTTAAAAGATGTGGCTGCATATAGAAACAATTATTCACATTTTCCTATAAACTTCAAAGAGGAAAATGTACTGTTATAGATGTGACCAGGCTTGGAATTTCATCATTTTAGGGGCAAGGCCATTAAGGCCTTCGGTGTCACAAAAATGTTTAGGGCACTGAGGCCACATGCCAGGGCACAAAGGCCATTGAGTGAAATAGGAGGATTTGGAGCTTACAAATAAACAACTTGAATTGCTGATAAGAAAAAAAACACATTATAAACATTTTTAGTATCATCATCTATCGATAACTAGCTAGCTTACCTGCATGTAGTCCGTTCTTGTGGTTGTTCTCATTTGCGAACTACAAACAAACTTACAAACAAAAAAACTGACTGCACTCCCCGAGATTTTGACAGTAGCAGGGACACAAAGGCCATGGTGGCAGTAGGGCATACAATGTCTTTCGGGGCTTCACTACCATGGCCGTCGTGAAATTCCTACGCTGGATGTGACGCTGTGAAAAATGTGTGTTTATACATATACTAAATATTTGTTTACTAAACTACAGAATTGCGATTGGTTCGAAGCAATAGTATTTGTAGGTAAGAAGGCTTAATAATACCATGGCTAAGCAATGAATAGCGCCTAAGAACAGCTCTTAGCCATGGTATTTTGGCCATACCCCTCGGGCCTTATTCCTTACATATACCACAGCTATCAGCCAATCAGTATTCAGTATATAAACCACCCAGTTTATAAGAGACCATATACCATGGCTATGAGTAACTTTGACTGCTCCAATTGTCTTGGTAACTGGTTTGTAAAGGCAATAAAGCATTTTGGGGGTTTGTGATATGTGCTTAAGAACAGCTCTTATCCGGGGGCTAAGAGCTCTCAGCTGACTCCAGGAACTCTGTGTTAGGTCGTACTTAAAGCCCTTAACAGCCCTTGGACCTGTACCACACCTCCTTGTGACTTACTGCTTAATTACAATGCATAAGTTGCCATCTGAAAAATTGGTGCACCTCAAAAAGACAAGAAATCCCATTATTGCATAGGCTTTGAAAGCAGAGTTATCCTGCCAATGGAGGGCATCAGGGTATGTCTCGCTTGAAAATGTTGAGATGCTCATTTAATATTGATATTAAAGCATGTATTTAATAATTTGTATTTTGAGGGGTCACACTAATGGTCAAGCTAAATAACATCCCTACCTCCACATTCCCTTAGAGAGTGGTTCCTTCCAACGTGCACAGATTCTGAGCAAAGACAGAAGACAAAGCGAGTCAATAAGCTCAATAGACCAGGCCACCTCCTTAAGTAGACCGGAACAAACGGAGTTAACTAGAAAGTTAGTGTCATAAATACACTGGAGGAAATATGTTACGGATGTGACATTTTATGTTATGTCAGAATATCCAAACAAAAGACGAAAAAGGACGACACCACACTCTTTCTCAAATGTATAAATTTGTAGTATTTTAATCCTACACGAACAGCAATGTTTTATTTAGACGATTGTATGTTGTTTTCAGTAGCCTACTGAGTAGGAGAGCAATAACCAGAATGAATTGAAACGCTTTCTCTTAATCTCATACATTTGAATCTGCCGAGCTGTTTCTTGTCAGCTCATAAATCACCTCAGGCTTGACACCTGCAGGTCACAAATGTGCAAGTACCGCTCGCTGAGCAGAGCCATTCAGCTGGATATGTGCAGGACTGATCACACAGATACAGACCATGGTTGTAACTGCGGGGGGCAGGGGGCTTTAAGGCTTGTTTGCATAACAAAAGAGAGAGCATAACGCTAGATACTTGCAAAGGTACAGTAGTGGTGCACACTTCTGTACCTCGGAAGGTGGCGCCTTGAGCTATAGATATCTGCAAGTTTAGACAAGAATAATCTAGCGTCTCGAGTCTTCTTGGATATTTTTCTGAAAATGTTGCCGCAATGTAACAATCCCTAGTCAAGGGAGTAAACAAACTCAAAATCAGCATAACTGGTTAGAGTTTGATATGGATTGTTAAGACATTAATTACAACTCCCTGCTAGTTTTAGAATTACCATTTGTATAGGTATTTGCCTTCATTGCACATCTATACATTCCACTTGTAACATACACTGTACTTTACTTGTAAATTTCCTGCCCTCTTCTACTTGCAATTCTGGTTAGATGCTAACTGCATTTCGTTGTACTGCAATCGCACATTTTCACTGTCAATAAAGTTGAATCTAATCTAGGTTTCATACAGAAATACAATTCGGGGGCAAAAAGGGAGGATATACACATTTTATTATGATCGCGTACTGCTTGATAGTCAGTCCGTGATCCCTTGTAACGGTCAGGTCCATTACGTTTAGGAAGAGTATACACTTCAAAAGAGGTTACAAACTGCACTTAACCGTAACCCTTGAAGAACAATAGCTTTGCATGGGAAGTTTGTATATCATCACACTCGATTTAAAATGTTATGGACATGCCAGCCTGTCCGAAACAGTGTTCTATCTTTGTTATAGACATCTATACCAGCACTCAATCAACAATTATTGTTCTTTGTATGGTTTAGACTCTGTCACAGAGGGACAATTGTGAGTACCAAATCATGTCCATTGCCAACTGCGATAAAATCTGACTGTAAAGCATTATCTGAAATTTTCTGTCCTAATTTGGATGTAACAATAATATAAAATCTGTAATTCAAGGTACACACATTTAAACTAAATATAAAATATAAACATTTCTTTTTTTCATCCTTAGGTTGCCCTTAATTGAAATTGCCCTCCATTTATCCTTAGCACACTATTAACACCCATACTACACAACCTCTCTCGGATATTGACCGATTGGCCACTGATCAAAAACACCCTATCTAATGACCTTACAACTGATTACACAATTTTCACAGAGAGTAAGATTTTAAATTAAGAAAATAACGTTTGTTTACAATAAGTTTGTGTGTGTGTGAAACACACATTGTTCACGAGTGACTAATGTGTGTGAAATAACCACCACTTCACTGCCAGCTTGGGGGAATTGCTTCACACCCTCATTCAGAGGTCAGACTCTGCAAAATCTGCATCCTAAACAGCAGGACACTCCCCATCTCAGTACACTACTTTGCCCTGGACTCCTAGGGGATAGGGATCTAGTTGGAACAAGACCCAATCACAGAAATGAATACGAAAAGAGATAGCATTTAACACAGGCAAAAGACAAATGAGATGCTTTGGGAGCCGAATCGAATCGTGTCTCAGTGAAGAGAGTAACCAAACTACTAGGCAGAGAAGATTGGCAATCACAGTCCTCCCACACAAACACACACACACGTATGATGCCACGGCTGAAAACATGGCATCTTGAGGGCATGAACTGTTAATGAGGGTACGGAGAATAAGAGACATATAGTGGATATAAAAAGTCTACACACCCCGGTTAAAATGCCAGGTTTTTGTGATGTAAAAGAATAAGACAAAGATAAATCATGTCAGAACTTTTTACACTTTTAATGTGACCTATAACGTGAACAATTCAATTGAAAAACAAACTGAAATCTTTGAGGGGGAAAAATAAAAAATAAAAAACTCACAATAACCTGGTTGCATAAGTGTGCACACCCTTAAACTAATACTTTTTTGAAGCACCTTTTGATTTTATTACAGCACTCAGTCTTTTTGGGAAGGAGTCTTTTAGCATGGCACATCTTGACGTTGCAATATTTGCCCACTCTTCTTTGCAAAAGCACTCCAAATCTGTCAGATTGCAAGGACATCTCCTGTACACAGCCCTCTTCAGATCACCCCACTGATGATCAACAGGATTCAGGTCTGGGCTCTGGTTGGGCCATTCCAAAACGTTAATCATCTTCTGGTGAAGCCATGCTTTTGTGGATTTGGATGTGTGCTTTGGGTCGTTGTCGTGCTGAAAGGTAAACTTCCTCTTCATCTTCAGCATTCTAACGGACGCCTGAAGGTTTTGTGGCAAAATTGCCGGGTATTTGGAACTGTTCATAATTCCCTCTACCCAGACTAAGGCCCCGGTTCCAGCTGAAGAAAAACAGCCCAAATGCATGATGCTGCCACCACCAAGCTTCACTGTGGGTATGGTGTTCTTTGGGTGATGTGCAGTGTTGTTTTTGCGCCAAACATACCTTTTGGAATTATGGCCAAAAAGTTCAACCTTGGTTTCATCAGACCAAAATACATTTTCCCATGTGCTTTTGGGGGACTTGATGTTTGTTTTTGCAAACTTCAGCCGGGCTTGGATGTTTTTCTTTGTAAGAAAAGGCTTACGTCTTGCCACCCTACCCCATAGCCCATTCATATGAAGAATACGGGAGATTGTTGTCACATGTAGCACACAGCCAGTACTTGCAAGAAATTCTTGCAGTTCCGTTAATGTTGCTGTAGGCCTCTTGGAAGCCTCCCTGACCAGATTTCTTCTCA
>JACXGI010004810.1:37047-51195 GCA_016801175.1 Esox masquinongy
AGGTGTGTAATGACTTCTATTTAACATGAGTTTGAATGTGACTGGTTAATTCTGAACACAGCCACATCCCCAGTTATAAGAGGGTGTGCACACTTATGCAACCAGGTTATTGTAAGGTTTTTATTTTTCATTTTTCCCCCTCGAAGATTTCAGTTTGTTTTTCAATTGAATTGTTCACATTATAGGTCACATTAAAAGTTGAAACATTTCTGACGTGATTTATCTTTGTCTCATTCTTTTACATCACAAAAACCTGGCATTTTAACAGGGGTGTGTTGACTTTTTATATACACTGTAGTGATAAAAGAAAATGGATTTGGGGAGCGCAAGGGAGAGACGGGTTGAGGAGGGAGAAAGAAACGGGGAGAACAGAAGGGCAGAATTAATGGAGAGGATGGGGGAGAAGGAGGGGGAGGGAAGGAAAGAGAGAGGGACAAACAGAATGTGAAAGGGAGAAAAAAAGAGACAGGGAAAGGTAAACGGAGCAAGGACCAGACAATGCTAGGAAGACAATATAGACGTTGACGCTTTGGATTTATCTAATGTGTGCATCAAATTGCATACAGAAACAGCACAACAGAAAGGGTAGCGATGACTAAATGTTGAACTTTCGTCACATGTATACCACAGATGAAGCAAACATAACATTTTGTGGAATCACGCAGTAGACACAATCGAAGCGTAACCTTTTCTGGTAGTCTCCACTGTATTTTCCTTCCTTTTACATTTGTAAATAGGAAGTATTGTACCGTAACTCTGAGTTAATTAGGTTAGAGAAAAATTTCAATTGAACATTTACCCATGTATTGGATTGAAGTAGCCAGACAAGGGGAATTGGGTAGGGAGTCAGATTGAGGTGCTAACTCCTGCAATTTCAACCAAGGCACTGGCCTTTTCTCATTTGTATTCTTATTGACTACTCTCTCCCCCTGCTTCGCCAGTTTTGAGAAGGAGTTCAGTACAGAGAAATTCAGAGACAAGCACTACTAAAAGTTGGGTGTTGTCCAACTGAAACCAAACCCAGAGAGCCAACCATAACATAACCCGTAAGACTCTCTGACCCTAGTCCGCAAGTAAAACGGAGCACACGAGACCAACTGTGCCTAATTGTGAACAAACACAGCCTTTGCTTTGTTTAAATCCTTACTCTTGGCAGGAATGGTGCAGACAATGGTGAGTTAATAAGATGAGGTGTTTTAATTCAGTGGCCTAGTGATCAATAACATTATAGATCGTCAGACTGCTAGCCTGTGTGTGTGTGATTTAAGGCACAGAGGTGTTTTTGTTAACCTTGTGAGAGGAGAGTTGCCTTGGCTCCTTGTCAGGAAAGCACTACTCCTACTGGCTGTGACAGGTTTATTTCTTCTGTTTAGCCGGAATGCACCCCCATACTCAAGCACATACACACACAGAGACACATACATCCTAAACACACTCACACATTTCCGTATATACTAGTTGTAATTCTTCACATATAAAAGTCTTTCTTCTCATCAATTCCATTCAATAAATGTGCACACTTGACAAACAAAGCTACACACATATTGAGTATATGTATACAGTTGTGCTGAAAATTTTGCATACCCTTGGAGAATTGGTAATATATAGCGTTGAAAAAAATTAAGAGACCACTCCTAATTTTTCTTAAATCAGCATCTCTACATGTATGGCAGCCATTCCATTCCAGTGTCTGTTAAATTACAACACAGGTACACCTCATTTTACTTAATGAGGGACTGATTACGTGATTACCTGAACCAAATCTAATTTAACAAGGAAAAGTATAAAAACCACTGCTGTCGTCATCACTATCCTCTTGCAATAGGACCAGCTGGATGGCAAAAACAGTGCAAGTAGTACCTCAAAGGTAATTTGAATAAAAAAATAACTATTCAGCATGACAAAAGAGTTGAAAAGAAAAGCATGGAGTGAGGAAAAGAAGGGTTCAATTCTGGCTTTACTGGCAGAGGGATAAAGTGAGCGTCAGGTTGCTTCCATCTTGAAAATTTCAAAGACGGCGGTTCATAAGAACAAGGTCAAGCAACAGATATTGGGGACAACAAAGTTACAGACTGGCAGAGGGCGAAAACGACTGTCCACTGACCGAGAATGTCACTCAACAACCGTAGGATGACATCAAGTGACCTATAAAAAGAATGGCAAACAGCAGCTAGGGTGGAGTGCACGGCGAGGACGGTTCTAAACAGGCTCTTGGGGGCAGGGCTGAAGTCGGGAAAAGCTAGAAAAAAGCCCTTCATCAATGAGAAGCAAAGAAGAGCCAGGCTGAAGTTTGCAAAAGACCATAAGGATTGGACCGTAGAGGAATGGAGTAAGGTCATCTTCTCTGACGAGTCAAATTTTCAGCTTTGTCCAACACCTGGTTATCTAATGGTTAGACAGAGACCTGGAGAGGCCTACAAGCCACAGTGTCTCGCACCCACTGTGAAATTTGGTGGAGGATCAGTGATGATCTGGGGATGCTTCAGTAAGGCTGGAATCGGACAGATTTGTCTTTGTGTAGGACGCATGAATCAAGCCAAGTACAAGGTTATCCTGGAAGAACACCTGCTTCCTTCTGACAATGTTCCCCAACTCTGAGAATTGGTTTTTCCAGCAGGACAATGCTCCATGCCACACAGCCAGGTCCATCAAGGTGTGGATGGAGGACCAGCAGATCAAGACCCTGTCATGGTCAGCCCAATCTCCAGACCTGAACCCTATTGAAAACCTCAGGAATTTGATCAAGAGGAAGATGGATGGTCACAAGCCATCAAACAAAGCCAAGCTACTTGAATTTTTGTGCCAGGAGTGGCATAAAGCCACCCAACAGCAATGTGACAGACTGGTGGAGAACATGCCAAGATGCATGAAAGCTGTGATTAAAAATCAGGGTTATTCCACCAAATATTGATTTCTGAACTCTTCCTGAATTAAAACATTTGTATTTTGTTGTTGAAAAATGAATATGAATTTGTTTTCTTTGCATTATTTGAGGTCTGAAAACAATCTTTTTTTTGGTTCTTTTGACCAGTTGTTGTTTTCTACAAATAAATACTCTAATTGACAATATTTTTATTTGGAATTTGGGTGTAACGTTGTCAGTAGTTTATAGAATAAAACAAAAATTTTCATTTTACTCAAACACATACTATGAATAGTAAAACCAGAGAAACTGAAAATGTTGCAGTGGTCTCTTAATTTTTTCCAAAGCTGTATGTACCATTTGTAAAGAAAACATGAGTGAGCAGGCAAAACACATGTCTTTTATTTCTTATGGGATTCACATTCAACTGTACGTCATAACAGAATGGCACAATCATAAAACAAAACATGGCAACAAAGAAAAAAATTAACTGACCCCTGTTCAAAAGTCTGCATACCCTTAGTTCTTAGTACTGTGTATTGTCCCCTTTAGCATCAATGACAGTGTGCAGTCTTTTATAATAGTTGTCTATGAGGCCCCGAATTCTTGCAGGTGGTATAGCTGCCCATTCGTCTTGGCAAAATACATCCAGGTCATGCAAAGTCTTTGGTCGTCTTGCATGAACCGCATGTTTGAGATCTCCCCAGAGTGGCTCGATGATATTAAGGTCATGAGACTGTGATAGCCACTCCAGAACCTTCACCTTTTTCTGTTGTAACCACTGGAGGGTCAACTTGGTTTTTTGCTTAGGGTCATTGTCATGCTGGAAAGTCCAAGAGCGGCCCATGCGCAGCTTACTTGCAGATGAATGCAAATTGTCTGCCAGTATTTTCTGATAACATGCTGCATTCATCTTGCTATCAATATTCACAAGATTCCCTGTGCCTTTAGAGCTCACACACCCCCAAAACATCAATGAGCCACCACCATGCTTCACAGTGGGGATGGTATTCTGTTCACTATAATAGGCATTGTTGACCCCTCTCCAAACATAGCGCTTATGGTTGTGACCATAAAGCTCTATTTCGGTCTTGTCACTCCAAATTACAGTGTCCCAGAAGCTGTGAGGCATGTCAAGGTGTTGTTGGGCATATTGCAACCAGGCTTTTTTGTGGCATTGGCGCAGTAAAGGCTTCTTTCTGGCAACTCGACCATGCAGCTCATTTTTGTTCAGGTATCATCGTATTGTGCTCCTTGAAACAACCCCACCGTCTTTTTCCAGAGTAGCCTGTATTTCTCCTGAGGTTACCTGCAGGTTTTTCTTTGTATCCTGAACAATTCTTCTGGCAGTTTTGGCTGAAATCTTTCTTGGTTTCAGCCAAAACTGCCTGACCTTGGCTTGGTATCAAGAGATCCCTGAATTTTCCACTCCTTAATAAGTGATTGAACAGTGCTGACTGGCATTTGCAAGGCTTTGGATATCTTTTTATATCCTTTTCCATTTTTATAAAGTTCCATTACCTTGTTACGCACGTCTTTTGACAGTTCTTTTCTGCTCCCCATGGCTCAGTATCTAGCCTGCTCAGGGCATCCACGCAAGAGCTAACAATGTCATTGACTGTTTATACACAGACACTAATTGCAATTTAAAACGCCAGAGGTGTGGGAAATTCAACTTTAATTGCCATTTTCACCTGTGTGTGCCACCTTATGTGTCTGTAACAAGACCAAACATTCAAGGGTGTGTAAACTTTTGATCAGGGCCATTTGGGTGATTTCTGTTATCATTATGATTTAAAAAGGAGCCAGACAACTATAGATAATAAATGGCTTCATATGATCACTATCCTTAGATAAAAGACAGTTTTCTTGCATGATCAGTCATATTTTCAAAATCAATGCCAAAATTTCACAATTTCTGCCAGGGTATGCAAACTTATGAGCACAACTGTATATACTACCAAATTGCCTAACAGAGCAGAATGAAGGGGTGTAGGGGTGATTTGGGAAATTATTTTCAGGTGGTTCTTATTTAAATAGTGTCCACAGTACTCCTATTGGGCGCTGGGCAAACAATGTACACTACATAATATGGCATAGCGTGCCGTCTGTCACTCAAACCCTGACTACTAACTAATGACTTGATCATTAGCATAGTGTTCCCTTGATAAGTGAACTGCATAGTCAACTGCTAATTAAAACACTGGAATGGATGGAAAGATGGAGAGGAGAGCAAAATTAGAAAGAGCGTGTGGATGTTAATGGAGAGTATGTATGGGGGGTGTAATGAATGTGTGTGGTTGTGTGTATGTGTGACCAAGTCACTACTATGCTGAGCAGGCTCATTGAGTGGTGTTCTGTCAAAGGTGAAAACACCCACTTCAACAGAAATAAAGAGAGAGAGGGAAAGAGAGGGAGAGTGAGAGAGACTGTGACAAGCAGATAGGGAAAGAAAAGAGAGATGGAAAGAGAGAGAGAAAAGGCAAAAAGAGGGAAAAAAGGGAGGCAGAGTGATGAAGAGAGAAGAGACAACAGTGACAACAGTGGGGCCTAGGCCTCCAAAGAAGCCTCAGAGAGCTGCCAGGCAGGCTTTGAGATGACAAGGGAAAATCGTTATACAACTGTTTTACAGAATAAATAATCAACATAGCACTTACAATACAGCGCTTTGCAAAAGTATCCAAACCTTTGACCAATTCTTTCATATTATTGAATTGGTACAGGGTACTTTGTACAAATGGTATATAGAAATTTTGTTCTGTTCAATAATTTTATTTAAGAACACTAAAACCCAAACTCAATTATTGTAAAGTGACAGTTTTAGTTCCCCCACAGATTTTTTCAGTTCCCCCACAGATTCTTAATGGGATTGACATCAGGACTTTGACTGGGCCACTGTCAACACATTCTGCTAAATAACGTGTTCTGTTTCATGTATACACAGCTCCGGAAAAAATTAAGAGACTACTGTACCTTTTTCTTTCCTTTCCAAAAAAGTTGAAAAGTAAAGTTTTGAGTGAGGAACAGAAGCATTCAATTTGCAGTGGTCTCTTAATTTTAACCCCTCTGTTCCTCACTGAAAACCTTCATTTTCGACTTTTTTGGAAAGGAAAGAAAAATGCAGTGGTCTCTAAATTTTTCCAGAGCTGTATATAGGTTATGTTTGGAAAGTCCGTCAGTGTAGGTGACGTCGACTCCCAAATGCAAGTGTATGTGGAGGGAAGCGCTGCACCACAAAGAATGTTTAATGGTTAAGGTTTGAAAACACTTCAAAGATAAAAAAAAAATTGCAGACTAAAGCAGGTTGTCTTGCAGCATTTCCCTGTATCCATTCTTCTGTCAATTTTAACATGACGCCACAGTATGATTCTGGCAGCCTTATACTTCACTGTAAGGATGGTGTGTCTTGAGACATGATTAGTGTTAGGTTTCGTCCCGCATAGTGTTTTGATTTTTGGCCAAACAGCTCACTCTTGGTCTGAACTGCAGCCATTCTCAAGCTTCCTAGAAAACCTCAGACATGCTTATAGATACTACTTTTTGAATACAGAATTTTTCTTGTCACCCGCACATACAGGCAAGTGTTATGCAGATGCTCTTGATGTGGTTGACTGGTGTGCCATCACTCGACTTCAGCAATAGAACTCAGTGGTTCCAAATGAATCACAAATTAATTTTCACTTTCGCAGACATTGTGGAGTTCTCCACTGACCATGATTTGTCATGATATGTGACTGTGAAACTGGCCCAAATTTCTAGCATCGCGTTCACAAAGCCAATTCTCTTTGGAGATGTAAGAAAAGGTCTACTTTAAAACCAGATGGACATAAAATATATTTGGTAAGTACCAAAAATGATTGGGGTCCCAATTCTGTGTTTTCGCTGCGATAGAACATTCTATTTTTATGTTGATAATCATTGTTTCACAGAGTTTTATTCAATAATGGGGGGACAGCAATGTAACCATCTGACGCTGTACTTGTGCTAGTTTGACCCTGCTCTCCCTGAGTGAGAGACTTGCGTGCATACAGGGACAGTCCAACAACTACTTCAAGCGATTTATGAACAAATCTGAGATATTCGTCATTGTCCCACTTTAACATAATCAATGTCAACAACATTTCTATGTACCAATTTTAGTTCAACATGAAAAAATTGGTAAGGGTTCAAACACTTTAGCAAGGCACTGATCATAAAAAAAACTGTATGATAAAAAAGACAATTCACTTGATTTCTTGCTGAAATGAACCAAACGAGATACATTTGGAAGTATGAATGTTAGCTACTGCCTCACAAGTGGCTCTTGATGTGACACACACTTTTGTAACAATTTTTGTGAAAAGAAGACAGAGAAGATTTAATCTAACTAATAAGGGGGTTCTGAGATATTTTTATGGATGCAGCAGGACTTTGGAAGCAAAAAGGTTGAGCACCACTAAGTCACCATGAAAGTAAAACGGAATATCCCGATTCCTACTTTGATGTCACCTTAGGTTCTGAAACACCTGGACACACAACCACACAATACTTATCACAGCAGTGACCATTGCCAGTGGTTTGACACACATTACACAGCACCATCTGCACACAGGAGCGGGAACACTGAATATGTCTAGACTCACCAACAGCACTGACCACAAGCAGGTATTAATTTAACTAACCCAAAGTTTAAGCTTAGAACACAAGCTTGTATTTAGGACTTTTTAGTTAATTTCTAATCCAGCAATAGGTTAAATCTGTGACTGTAAAAAACAAATCAAGAATCATCTTTAACATGTAAGTAAATGTACACATTCTCAGAATAGTACTTGGTGTAATGCTACTGCTACTGTTAGACTGGGGTTTTAACCCTTGTGCAGGGCTGCTCAATCCTTTTCATGGAGAGCTACCATCCTGTAGGTTTCGGGTATACCGTTCCGATAGGGAAGCAACGATCCGATTCTAGTATCAGAAATGTGTCTGATACTGGCTAAAAATACGGGATTGGTTATCGGTGACAGTAGTCTGGGTTCCCAGGCTTGGAGTTGAGAACCCCTGGTCTAAACAATGTGCTGTAAACACATAAATTTTTGCTAATGGGTAAACCGGAAACATGCGGGCCATGCATAGTGAACACAACAACAATCACAATGTCTGCAGTCTGGAATTCCTTCACACTTGAAACAGCCACCAGTAAAACTGCTACTAAATCACTAGGTAAGCTAGCTAAGGTAGCTGACGCTAGCTAATATAGCTGAAGCCAGCTAAGGTAGCTGAACCTAGCTAAAGTAGCTGACACCAGGCTAATTGACAAATTTTTTCAGACAAACTCCTATAGTGCCTGAAGCTAATCTAGTGCCACTTTCATCAAGATAAGATTGAATGACAACGCTTATCACATGCCTTCTTTTCACTGCAGTAATTTATTTGTCCAATAGCTATCCACTTTCTCGTTCTACATTACTTTTGTCACAACCATGGCTCAATACCGTGACAAGCAATGGGAGACCACACATTGGCAGGTAAAGATTAACTAAAAAATTATTTATTAAAGGTAAATACTACAACTGAATAAAGGGTGGGGTGTGGAAATCAGTACGAGTGGCATGAGTGAGTGGTTTGCATGAACAATAATATATCTAGTATGTTGTAGGGTGCTAGAAAACCAAAAGGCCAAAATGAAACAAAACAACATAAGGCATCTGCTGTATCGGAGAGAGAACGAGCAGCGCTGAAGTCCCAGCTTTTATCTGGCCAAACATATGTCCAACAGGTGTTGCCCATCTTCCTGACGTTCCTGCCGGCTCCGCCCACACTCTCCTAGAAGAAAACAAAGGACAGCCATAGGCCGAGCGGGAGGCCTGTCACACTATAGAATTTACTTAAATGCCTTCTCTGCCTTGGAGTGTTCATGGATTGTATGTGAACATGTTTTGTTATGATCTGATGTTGTTAAAATAGTGTAAGTTAAAATTGTGTAAGGTCCACATAAAATCTTAAATATTGAGAATGTTGATAATAAAAAGATGTATGACATAAAATTCAGTCGTGCAAGAATTATGCCAACCATAGCAACGGTATCAGTAGATACTCAAAAAGGTAAATGGTATTGGTGGATCCCTAGTTAATTCTATGACTATATACTGTGTTTGCATACATAGCGGGCAGGTACAATTTTGGTGAAAACTATTTGTGAATATGGGGCCAAATTATTTCAATAGGTCAGCTGAGTTTGCCGAATTATTTCATGATCAGGTAAATGGAAACAATTGTTGATTGTTGAATGTAACAAAGGAAATATATTATAAATGAAATACATTACCATTCAGAAGTTTGGGGTCAATTAGAAATGTCCTTGTTTTCCATGAAACCATACATTAAATGAGTTTGAATAGGAAATATAGCAAAATTAATAGAAATTAAAGTGGCGAGCAGTGTTTCAGGGGGCCAAGCGGGGCACAGTACATGCTTTCACTAGAGAAATATTTTTTGCTATTTAAAAATGCCCAATGCCGCTAGTAGTCAGGATGTCCAATCGAAGAAGAGCAAATCAAAACAAATCCAAACAAGAAGAAACAATGGGTGCATGAGTGGAGAATGTGTGTGTGTTGTGTGTAGAGATACGGGACACAGTGTTTGTGGGGGGAAGAGTGTGGTTTCTTGGATTAAAAGAAGGATTTGTCTATATGCTGAGTGACAGGAGAATGTGTGTGTGATTTTACATGGTGATATTAGGGAGTGTAAAGCAGTGACGTCACTAGAAAATCATGGATGCTAAGCCTCGTTTTGGGGGGTCTGGGCATACTCCCCAAAACATCTTTTCATCATGTATTTTTAGAGTAACAACGGGTGTAAAATCAAATAAAAATACAAAAAAACAAAAATCAAATCAAAATAAGGTTATTTTTGGTCAAGGTTGGCTAAAAGTATACCTGTCTCATAGTTTGTGTTAGACACTGATCTAATATGACTTAAATTCTATCCAAATTAAGAAATTTAAGTCCACTCTGTCCTCATCCATCCAACACCAACAAAAGGCACAAAAACAGATGTACAGTGAAGCCAAAATACTTTTGTCAACTATAGTTTATAGTAAATGAACATCTACATACAATACATATTCTGTTTTGAAGCAAGATTTCTCTGAATCATTCTGAATCATTTCAAAACAGATTTAGTCATTAGCCCATTCATCTCGGAATGAAGTAATTAAAAATGTATCATAATTAAAAAAGAAACATTGCAACTGTGTTCCGTTGAAACCGAAGAATTAAACATAACTAATCTCAAACCCCCTATTAGCGGCATATCCAACAGAATTTTGAAAACCATCTTCTTGTACTAACCCTAATCATTTGATCAAGTCATCAATATTTATGATGATGATTAGTGACATACAAATGTTAGCTAGCATGTCATTAATGGGAAATATTAATGTGAAAATATTTTCAGTAGCTGTGTTGTAGCTAAAAAATACAACCCCCTATTATTGGCCACCATCCCCAAATATTGGCCACTTTACTATTTTGTTAAATTGCATTATAATTGCTTTTTATTTGTATTACAAATGACAGATCTAAGCCTTCTCTGAAGTGTCTACTAGAAAGTTGTAGCTAGCTTTCTTGCCTTTCGGTGAAGAAAAAAGACTGATCAGTTTGATATTACATGACGTGTGGTCTGTCGTGCAAGTCTGTCATGCTAAAGCCCCCCTAAAATAGGCCTATCGACGTCCCTGGTGAAGAGAGGAGAGAAAGTGTATTTGAAGGGAGGGAGTAGAGGGTAGGGTAGAAATATGTGTGTGGAGCAAGGAGAGTGTGTCTTGGTGAGGAGTGTGAGGAAGGAGAGTGTGGATTGTGTGTGAAGAGAGAATATAATGCGTTTGTGATAGTGTGGAGGGAGGAGAACATATGGGGGTAAATGAGAATGTATTTGGGGTGTGGTGGATACAGAGGAGATGATGGAAATCAAGTGTCTAAGACACACCATGACGTGTTTTTTTATGTTGAAAGAAAATAGTGTGTGGGGGGGATGTACGGGGTAGGGGTTCGAGAAAGTGGAGATGGTTTACATTAAATATCAAAGATACATCATGTATTGATTAACTTCAACAGCAAATTTTATTTGTCAAACCTGTATGGGAGAATTTCTAATGGGTGAATATCTTAGTATGTATGACATTTTTAGCTGCTGTAGCGGCATTAAGATGTGTATAGGTGCGAAGTGTCAAAGTCATTAGCCACCTTGTGTTAGCTAGGGATTTATCTTTAAAGCAAGTAACATATTTCTTCGATAATCCTTTTAGGATTTATAGCCTTATAAAAATTGTGCCACAACTACGTCAAATTGAATTGCGGATTGCGGCCACATTGCAGCTTGTTTGAGATATCAACATTCCTGGTAACACTTTCCATTAAGTTGACACTTATAACAATGTAATTGCAATGTAAATACTTATTAACCACTTAAATCACAACAACGTAATACCACAGGTATTACATTGTAATTACAATAGAATAATGATTTATCGGTATAGCTCATTACACTTGTGGAAAAACAAAGGGTAATCACAAAACCTCCTGTAGGATGCTATTCCAAGTGTGTAATTACACACAATTTTGTTTTAGTAATTTAACAATGTCTTGTTACACATGTAAATAAAACATATTGGAATTACACTTTAGCAGTTGGCTCTGTTGCACCATATGAATAGCTACACCAAAGGTGTCTCTGTAGCTAATCCTAATGGTGGCTGTCCCTCCTACAGCTAGATGCTGACCCTCAAACATAGCCTGCCATCCAGATTTCAGAGGTAAGAGTAATTTTCCTTAGAGATTGTTTAGATATGTACAACATATTACACATCTCGCCTACAACTGGAGGTTTAAAATTTGGGTCAGTAAACAAGAGAAGTTGTGGAATGCGTCTTTAACCGATAAACATTTCAAGCATTTTTCCCATGCTTATTCCCTGGCTACAATGTTTTCTTCAATCAAATGTTATGTAAGAAATATGTAATTAATTTGTAATTAATATTTACCTACCTAGGAATTAGCAACTTATGAGAAAGTGAAACAAAAATCTAAAACCATTGTAATACCACGTAGTAACATTTGTAATTAATATGTACCTACCTAAGAATAAGCAACTTATGAGAAAGTGAAACTAAATGCTAAAAGTTTTGTAATACCGTGTAGTTACATTTGTAATTAATATGTACCTACCCAGAAATAAGCAAGTTATGAGAAAGTGAAACTAAGAGCAAAAAACCATGGTAAATACAGAACTGGTGCGAGACGTTTCTTTGAATTTGATGTTCATTACGTTAGCATTGCTAGCTTCTCGGATAGCCCAAACAGGCTAGTGCCCCCAAACTCAATAAAAGTTTTATAATTTGTAATTCAATACCTGCCAAAAGATTGTTGTCAACTACTAACAATGTTATATCAATCTTGATTATGAAGAATTAGTGTTCATCACTTCACAAACCTGTAAAACAGGATAAATAATATGACACAGTGATTGTGCTCATTTGTTGTGGCTTCTCTATAAGATTAGAAATGATCGCCTGACCTACTACCCAAACATAGTGGTCCTGTGCTCGCTAGTTCTCCTTAGTGGTTGCATGATGTATAATTGGTTCTCAATGACCTCCAGTGGAGTTAGTCACTTGAAAAAATACTGAATACAGCAAACCCATAAAATAGAATTATTTTACAAATTTTAGGTACAAAATAAACACAATTTCGACTGGACAGTAATTAAGACAATAATTAAATTGTTCATACATAACATTTGATTGTTTGAAGAAAACAAACAGGCAATAAGCATGGGAAGTTAGCCAGTAGTGTTTGTCGTTTAAAGACGCATTACTGATTACTGACCCTATTTTTTAAACTTCAAATATTGGGTGAGATGTGTAATATGTTGTGCATTATGGAGGACCAAACCTGCCAAAATCTGAAATAAATTAATAAATAAATAAATGTATCAATAAATATATGTATACACAAAAATATAATAATAATTGTATTAATCAATATTATTTCCTTATTTATATAATTCCTTGATCATTCAATTCTTGAATTTAGTTTTTTTTATTCAATTCCATAATCTTATATTTCTGTATATATTTATTTCTGTATATATTTATTTCTGTGTTTCCTTGTCCTTAAGGTAATGAGGGGGCAGGACTAACAGTCAGACGTAGCAATCAAGCCCAGAGCAGCAGATAGAATCAGACTGTGAAGAGGGTGAGTGCTGATTTAGAGTACAGGTGCTGGTCATATAATTAGAATATCATCAAAAAGTTGATTTATTTCAGTCCATTCCATTCAAAAAGTGAAACTTGTATAATGTATACATTCATTCCACACAGACTGATATATTTCAAGTGTTTATTTCTTTTAATTTGGATGATTATAACTGACAACTAATGAAAACCCCAAATCAGTATCTCAGAAAATTAGAATATTGTGAAAAGGTTCAATATTGAAGACACCTGGTGCCACACTCTAATCAGCTAATTAACTCAAAACACCTGCAAAGGCCTTTAAATGGTCTCTCAGTCTAGTTCTGTAGGCTACACAATCATGGGGAAGACTGCTAACCCTACAGCTGTCCAAAAGACGGCCATTGACACCTTGCACAAGGAGGGCAAGACACAAAAGTTAACTGCTAAAGAGGCTGGCTGTTCAGAGAGCTCTGTGTCCAAACACATTAATAGAGAGGCAAAGGGAAGGAAAAGATCTGGTAGAAAAAAGTGTGCAAGCAATAGGGATAACCGCACCCTTGAGAGGATTGTGAAACAAAACCCATTCAAAAATGTGGGGGAGATTCACAAAGAGTGGACTGCAGCTGGAGTCAGTGCTTCAAGAACCACCGTATGCAAGACATGGGTTTCAGCTGTCGCATTCCTTGTGTCAAGCCACTCTTGAAAAAGACACAGCGTCAGAAGCGTCTTGCCTGGGCTAAAGACAAAAAGGACTGGACTGCTGCTGAGTGGTCCAAAGTTATGTTCTCTGATGAAAGTAAATTTTGCATTTCCTTTGGAAATCAAGGTCCCATAGTCTGGAGGAAGAGAGGAGAGGCACAGAATCTACGTTGCTTAAAGTCCAGTGTAAAGTTTCCATAGTCAGTGATGGTTTGGGGTGCCATGTCATCTGCTGGTGTTGGTCCACTGTGTTTTCTGAGGTCCAAGGTCAACGCAGCCGTCTACCAGGAAGTTTTAGAGCACTTCATGCTTCCTGCTGCTGACCAACTTTATGGAGATGCAGATTTCATTTTCCAACAGGACTTGGCACCTGCAC